>JASANE010006232.1:0-48192 GCA_030248225.1 Trileptium ribeirensis | reverse complement strand
TTGCTCGTTCAGTTACGTATTGCTCGCAACGTGAACTGATTATGGAATTACTGGTCTAAATCAAGAACATACACTTACGCCTGTATTATAGTTTTAATTTGTGTTAACCTTGCTTACCGCAAGCAAAATAAATGGGCGTCTAGAAACTGTCCACTTCTTTGTACACCTGGGCCAAAACTTTCAAAACATACTAAATAGATTAAATTCAGGTTTTTTAGTTAGCATATCAGATGAAAATTGGTGAATTTTGAAATACAGGAATAATTTTAGTACCATTCGACTCAGGCCCACCAGCTGGATGAGAAAGTATCCATTTCGGCCACTTTCATGACGAAAGTTTTTTATTTTTTTGTGTTCCTTATGGCCTCAGAATTTTCTAAAAAAATTTATGGAAAATGTGTACCGCTTTGTCGAGCTACGTTGATGTAGCCTGATGGGCTGATATCTAGGTGGTAAAATCAGTGGAATATGTTTACGGATTAAGGAGTTATTTCTATTTATATATATGAAAGCCTAAGCCTAAGTGTATGTCGTTAATCATGAACAAATTCAACACATTTTACCTTACTTTCCAATTAGATGTACAATGCTGTTCGAATGATATATAAAATTGTACAATTATCCAAATTTGTATATATAAAATTATACGAAATTTGTTCGAAATTTTACGTAATACTATTAATTACAATAATTTCAATATTTACCATTAATTTTTGTAATACCAATGGGGCATTAATATTAGGAATACAAAAATTTCGAAAAACTATCACAAGAGTGCAAAAATAATGCATATTTTCGGAACCGGCTAGTTGAGCTGAGTCGAATTGTACTAAAATTATCTCTCTATCTTCAAAATTGAACAATTTTGGGATATTTGAAAATACCCTATAATTCTAGGAACAAAACGCGATTTGCTATAAACATTAAGTGTTTGTTGAACAATTGATCGTTTAATACACCACTAAAAGGTTTCCGCAAACTGGAAAAACCGGACAAAACATGGGTAATTGATGGAGACGCGGAAAATAACAGAAATATGGTATTTATTATGAAAGCGGAAATTGCGAAAAAAGCTAGAAACCGGTATATTATCATCGAACACTTGAAATCAATTTTTGTCTGTCCATATTGATACCGCTTTTCTTTGTTAATTACAATTGATATGAATTTTAGCACCAAAAATAAATTTTGGCAGAGTTTCGATTCAGCTGTACGCAAAGGGTTAGACGGGATTATAATTTTGGCATTTTGGGGTCATTTTACACGCTGGATATTGAAGACTAATATGTGGAAACCGGGAAATTGGCAGCTGAAAATTTTTACAACCCTATTACACGTTGCGAGAGTAGGGGAAGTACGCCAAATATACACCAACACCCCTATGCAACATATGTTATTGAAAAAGGTGTCCATATTTTTGTCCTACTGCAATGCCTACTGTGAATGACCGAGCTATTTGAATTTGTAAGAGTGAGGTGGTATTAGTAGAATTTTTTGCTTTGTGATCAGATAATTTTGATCGTTTCCTTCGTAACAGTAAAGAAGTAAAGATCTTTACGTTAGGGCAGTAATGTGTCGTCATCGCTAGCCTATGGTAAATATATTGTATATAGCCCGGAATTAGATAAAATTTGGCCATCAAAAACTCAATACTGCCGCAATACTTTACCCACGAGCACAGTGGTTGATGTGTAACTGAATCAAATATCTGAGTTAGCGTTTCTTATTGCATATACATAGCTTGCGTATTTCGGATCACTCAGCTGATAAGTCCATATCGTGTAACGTATATTTCTACAGAAGCCATGGCTGCCGGCAGTGCACACGGAAGAGTGCGCTTACCTCCGCTTCCAACAATACGTGATGTTCTCCGCGTTTACCGTGTTCGTGCAATGAAGCATCTGGCTCAAAATTTTTTAATGGATATGAATTTGACTCGAAAATTTGCCAAAGCTGCGCTTAAGCCATCTAAAAGTGCCATTTCGAGCCTGGGCTACCGACATCCAACATTCGACAATGCACATGTGTACGAAATTGGGCCGGGTCCTGGTGGTATCACCCGCGCTCTTCTCGAACACAATGTCGCAACCGTTGTAGCTATCGAAAAGGATAGGCGGTTTTTGCCTAGTTTACAATTTTTAGCTACGTCACTGGCACCTAACCAGGAACGCTTACAATTGGTTCATGCTGATATTTTACGATATCTTTGGGATGAGAATCCGCCGAGTTTTCTACATAGTGATATAATGAAATTCCCCATGCGTGGTACAGACAATGTTGGGTTCCCTGAACAGTTTTCTATGGACGATCCAGATAGTTGTCGACGTAGTGATACTATATATCTTTCGCGGGAAGATCGAGATGCGCCGGAAACCGATTCTAGACCAGTCAGTACCTTTAATAGACAACCTGTGCATATTATTGGCAATTTGCCATTTAACGTTTCAACTCCGTTTATAGTTCGTCTAATGGAAAATATTGCCTCGCAGTCTGGCCCTTTCGACCCGTTGACTCATGGAGGCAATACTCCAGGAGGTTATCCGACGATGCTAACATTTTCGTTTCAGTACGAAGTAGCAGAGCGTATTGTTGCTCCGATATTACATCCGCAACGATGTCGCATTTCAGCAATCACGCAAATATATTCTGTTCCGAAACTAGTTTTTACAATACCTTCAGAAGCTTTTTTGCCTGCGCCAAAAGTTAGTGCTGGAATTGTTAATTTTATTCCGCTTCCCGAGCCCAGAATACTCTGTGCGTATCCGGTTGTGGCCAAACTTGTCAGGCATTTATTTCACTACCCTCGAAAATATTCAGTTCGTGGTATTGAAACCTTGTTTCCCCGTGACGTGGATCGAGAGCTTGCGGATGCTGTTTATCGACGTTCTCGCGTCAATCCGCGACATTTGTGTTCGGCACTTAGTATCGACGAAATTGGCGATCTCTGCTATGCATATGAAGAAGTTTGTCGTAATATTCCGGGTGTTTATCATTTTGAGTACCGGAAGCCTGTGCCAATGGAAGAATTGGAGGTTTTAGAACAGCCGTTTCCGCCAACATATGATGAATATCGAAATACAGGGCGTACTATTACGAACATTGGTGAAGGCAGCGAGTTTAAAGTAGACTGGGTTGATGATAAATCATGTAATTTAAAGGCTCATAGATAATTTTTAATACCCGATTGGTCTGTCCGTAGGCGTTCTGTCTTAACAAATAACGTCGATCTGGATCTGTCTTACAGAGACCGCATCGGGTACAATTTGTAAACTCGATTCGACCGGACTATAGTCGCTCAGGATACGTATTCTGTGTGTGCAATACAAAATATCCAGAATGAAAGCAATAAAAAATGATTGGTCTGTACTGTGTGAATATGCTAAAAATATTGATGCCGTTTGTATTTAGTTATTTGATAGTTTTTTGCTATATACCAAATCATAGTTCAATTTTCGAACGTACTGATCGTTCCGTGTGCCTACTGCCAACCAACCATATAGGGCACTAAGAAATGGACACATTTTCTTTTTCAGATAGTGGTAGAAAACTAGTCTCCGAACACCAGTAGTAAACTTGTTTCCTGTGCAACAGCAAAATAGAAAAATCTCAAAAAGAAACTAAAGACTGCAAGACTAAATATATTATAGATAAGGAAATTTTAGTCTCCTACAGCTAGCAGTAGAGGACTGAAGTTACTTTCTTGTAAAAAAAATGTTAACCTCATACGATGAAGTTGGAGATTTTTTTGTATGTTACTTGCTGCACTTATGAACCTAATATTCTTTATGGTGTTTGTTTAAAAAAGACTAGCTTTGTGTTGCGACCTGTAAGGCCGTGTTCTCATTGCGTCCGATTCGATTTGTGGACACATTGCTTCCGATTCGATTCGACCAAATTCCACGTTTTCGTATACAGAGTTGTTTGCTTACTGAATTTTTTTATACCACGTCGACGTCATCTGACTCTGGTCCGATACAGTTATGCATGGTCTATCTAATGGATTCTTGTGCAATTTGAACACTATTTATAATGCAAGTGTAAATCGGATCTTATAGGATTAGAAACAGTGTGATCATGCCTTATGAGACGAAAGGGCAGTCATCATGCAAGCGTTTTTCTGTAAACCTGCATCTCTGAGTGCAGCTTAGCTGATACCTCTATATGTAACAACCAGTCGTGATGCCTATAGATATCGTGTGGTTTTTCACAGAATTTTGACCTTCATTAACGGACATGACTATACGTCTTTCTGTGAGTATATTTTTGTTCCATTCAGTGCAAATATATGTGTATGTTGAACAAGGATTGAGTTTGATAGCATTAGGGCATAGGCCGTATATACATCTGTAGATGAACTGTTTAGTGCATAACAACGATTCAACGCGTTGTAAACTTTATCTGTGTGCTGTTGAAGTAACCGTGTTTGTATCATCATGTCCATGCGATACAGACCCGAGAAAAGGAACAAATTTTTTGTGTTATAGTGTTGGTTATAAGGATGTCAACGGGCGACTCGGTCAACGAAATTTAGCATTTTTAGCCAAACAGGGAAAGCTTTTTGGATTTTTCAACCAAAATAGTAATAAGCTGGCATATTTGTTTAGCCCATCGCAATAAGCATGGTATTTTAGCCTATCCGAAAAGTATCTGAGTCATGAGCTAGGGAGGCGAATATAAGGTAGATCACGAAATACCTGCAGAAAACATGTATTTTTAGGTATTAATAGTGTAGCTATTTCGTAGTTTTCAGGACGGATCGAACCGGGTTTGTTCAAATTATAATTCGGCCTGCCTGGGCCAGCTCAAACTGCAACACCCATTGGACCGAGCCTGTTCAGTTTTTCTGGACTGACTTTGAGCTTTAGGCTGAGCTGATATAAGTCTCATTTCTGGCCGCGCCTTAAATTAGGCCCGCTCTCACCTGTGACGTGTACAAACATACATTTACAAATATTTACATCTCTGTATAGACTAGAAAGAGTAAATTTGTTTTACCATGTCAAACATTATTGCACTGTCAGGTGTTAATACATTAATACATAAAAATAAGGAATGGGAAATTGGGCCAGTGTGCTGCATGCTGTGCATTGCACTAACGAAAGTTTTATGCTGTGTTCGGAAGACATTTCAGAGGATTTATACAAGATATAAATATGGTTTTGTGTTGTCTGACGTTGGTCTGGATAACTAACCCTCACATGGAAATATTGACTTGGTAATATCCTATCGAGTATTTATTGCTTTCATGCACACTAGTTCCAAATGGACCTAACGTGCATTAAGGGTTGTTGTATTTACGGTGTTGTGTGCGGTATGTTTGCACGTGCGTTGTTATTCGCTCGCGTTGTGAGGTTCGTTAAGCAGCCGAGCAACACGTTCCAGATAGGTCAGTGGTTTGCGTACACAACTTTCACCCGTACGTCCGGGTTCGATCCATGGAGCCAGCTAGAGTTTGTTAATTATTTTACGATACACAGATTAATTCAGACATGAAAGGGGTAATGTGTAGTATATCAATTTCCGGATCTTTTCTGTTGTACCACTAATGCCCAGAAAATCGTCAGTTTTGAAGAATTAAGTTTAGTTTGGTACCATTCAATTCATCTGAAGAAGGCCGTTTGGAAAGTATTTATTTTTTCAGTTTATGACCAATATTCTACTTCGTGTGTTAATACTATAGTACCTAAAATTTCTCAACAAAAATTTTTTGTCCGTGATGTACAACTGTAGAGAAGACTTGAATGGCTCCAAAAAGTTCGCTGTGTATACAGAAAATGCTTATTCTTCAATATATTTAGCACTGCTTGTGCATAACACAAATCTAGCATGTTATAACGTACCACCCCTCAGGGTTATTTGGGTCGTATTTACTTACTTTATATTTATATATTACTAATGATAAAAACATAAAGATAAGCATAATTATACTGTTTTGATGTTTGTAGCAAAGCAAAGCTATAAAGCTACTTTGTAAAGTAGCCATGTATAAATTGTATGATTTTAAGCTTAATTCACAAACATTTTAAACTTAATTTATACAAAACATTTGGGTCCTCATTTAGCTAAATTTTTTTGTCTTCATACCTCAAAATTAGCACAGTAAATCAAAAAGTAGCATAAGTCCTTACTTAAATATATTTAGCAAAGCTTAAAGGATGTGAGATATTAAGGGCAACTATGTTAATAATTTAACATAATATTGCCAAGTATATATTTATAATAAATATTTAGAGTTTTTCTTCAAAATTTACGAATTTTAGCGTGGAGGCTTAAACGAAAATTAATTAAACGAATTTCGTGTATAAACGAGAGGTGTCACCTAATATAACTGACTTTGAATTTTTTGTGTGATGCATTTTTGTGGTGCCTAAAGCAATGTAATATTGTGTTTTATAGTAAAGTTAAATAGCTGGTTTTGTCTTGTTAATAGCTGTAAATAGCTAATTCGTATAAACTATGGGCGGATTTTAACTGTGTATATTTGGTTAATAAGGATGGATCGCTAATGTCAGTTTCGTGTTAGACTATAAAGAAATATTCTTTGAATCAAAATTTGAAACTGTACGCGAATTAAGTGCTGGACAAACGTAACAAATGTCTATTATAATTACTAAAATCAACTTATTTCTCATCAATTTAGTTGGGTTGCTGTATTGTTTTAAATGCGACGTCAAAGGGGAAATACTTTGTCGTCTACTACGTTAGTGCATATAATGTTTACGAGTGCACAGTCGCGCATTACTTGAACTTTATCGGTAAAAATTTGAACCATATTTTGGTCTGTTCCGTACATTATAAACAACGGTTCTTGAGTCTGGCTTCTATTGTAATTGGACTAGAGTAGCCTCGTTTATCGCCCGGATTATATATTTTTATTCCGTACAATGTTTAACAATCCCAAGGCTGTGCTAGGAGCTGAACTTTGATTATTTTCGTTTAAACTGCGTACGCAAATGTCGCTTATCTTATATAGTATTGAGTCTAACTCAGGTGTTGTCGCACACAGACCACTCTACACTTAGTGAATATGTCTAACAACATTCGTGACATAAGCCAGAATTTACCCTACCTCCGCCAGAACCACCTGTCCCCTAAGCCGACTGACCTTTTAGGCAGCTATTGTATTATGGGTTTATTCTTATTTTAGTGCACTAAAAGTCTAATGTTTAGCTCGGAATAGTTAAATTTCGGGTGATTTTTGTATGAGGGATATATTTTCACAATTTTACTACGTTGCCGTTTCGCAATTAGAATGGGGCTGCCAAAATGGTTTGCGAATACAGCCACTCCATGGGCTGAGTATTCTAAAAATTTGCGCATAACTTGGTCTTCTGCATACAGTGACGTTAATTGTATTGCTTTTGCTATTCACAGTTACAGTTGGGAGCACTATATACTCAATAATTGTATCCAAGTAGAGAGTTATTTTATGGGTCGTTTCCATAGATTCCTCTGACTAAGTGGTATACTGGAATAGATCTGTGAACCAGTCCGTTGCAGCAAAATTTTGGTTAGAATAAGGCCAGGACTAATTCCTCTGGTGTCAGACAATAGCAGCAACATTGGGGCTTATTGAAACAGAACGGGCGGGATTTCTACTGCGGGCGCTACATAAAAAATTCATGGTATTTGTATGCCGCTGTCATTTGTATTGTCTTCGGCCGGATGAATTTCGATAGTAAAAGTGATTACGATGTGCACATTAGTTGAACGCGGACAACTCTGACCCTCATCTTTTTTGTTCAAACTGGCAACAAACAGGGTTTAAGGGTTCTCAGCCAAATCTTGCTTTGCGGGTAGCAGTGTTTGGAAACCCGTATCTCGCAACACAGGTTTTGCATCGAAAAACGTAGATCACTACCTTTTTGTTGGGTGCATTCGCTTTCCGCTGTCAGCTCGAATATGGATCGTTGACCCTTTGTCAGAAATAACGTTTTTTCAAATTTATGCATGTTATTTCGTGTTATTCCCTCACGACGAGTGCCTATTAGGTTATCATGCACGATGGTTTTGCTATCCAGAATTCAACTTAACTATATATATTAAACTTTTTCATGGGCGTCACGGATTTTATGGTCGGCGAAACCGATTTCCAGAATGTAGTGTGTTTTCATTTGTTTGGTTATGTATTATGTGCAGGGAATCAAGAATGATCTCAATGTTGGTTTTTGAACGCTGATTACAATGATTGGGTTATCTAGAGCCCAGACTTCATATTTTATGGGTTTTCAAAGGGTTTAGGCTTAGCGTACCCGATTTCCATAATATAGTGTGTCTTCAGTTGTTTGGCTACTGTATTGTGCACAGTTTATCAGGAATGTGGTATAGGGGATGTGAGATAGGCTGAATACGATAGCTTGGCTATCTGGAGTCCAACACGACTGTTTCATGTCTTTTCAGACGTTTTCATCGGCTTTAGGACCGATGAACCCGATTTCTAGAATATAGCCGGTCTTCTGTAGTTTGGTACATGGCACCACAAATAGTATATATAGAGGTTTTCCGGTAAGTTGAATACATTAGTTTAGCTATATACAGACCAGAAGGAATATTTCATACATTTTCAAAGGTTATGCTGGTTTAGGGTTACTGAACTTGATTTTCCGAATATAGTCTGTCTTTAGTAGTTTGGTTATGTATTGCGTACAGGGCACCAAGAATGGTATATAGGTTTTTGGTACACTGCGTACGATGGTTTGGTTATCTAGAGACCAGCACAAATACTTGATGCGTTGTCAATTGTTCTGGACGTGTTTTGGGCATATTTTTAGTGGCTTCAGGATTTCCATGGGTTTTAGATTGGTATATAGATCAAACGCAGCCTGTTACATGTGATTACATAAAATTGTAACTTAAAAATAAAACCATGCTCGCTCCGTTTCTCCTCGCAGAACTAGATGCTAGTTTTAATCTAAACATTATCTGTTGCTCAAGCATAGTATTCAAACATTGGAGAGATGTATACAATCCAATGTAACTTAGTTTGGGTAGCCTTAAATGTAGTGTATTGGAAAATTAGCCTCAGCTGTTGATCCGACCAAGATTTTTCAACTTTTATACGTTTCGTGGTATAATTTAGAAACTACTATCTGTCACAACCTATTAAGGATTCCAAGCTAGGTACAGCTTAGTGAGTCTGCTGATTTATTATCTTCTTTTAGTTGCGGAACTTCATTGACCAGATTAGTTTTAATATTTGGAATTTTATCTAGTAAAATCTGCTGTAATGACATTCTGTGATTCATAGCAACTGGCTGACTTACAGGACGAGTCATGCAAAATATTAGCTACAATGACTATTTCAACACGCACAACAGTACTCAATTTAATGAACTAAAAGTTTGCTGTAATAGTTGTTGTAATAACGATCGAAATTTTTTTTGAATACTATATAGCTGAACTCGATTAAAATTTCAAAAACCTACATCGGTTAGTTCAGAACTTAGAAATACTTAATTATGGCTTTAATTTCTTGTATTAAATGTCGATTTTCAGAAACCGACAAAATGGTAATGCTTGTATCGGAGACCTATATGGAGTGTAGTTCCTCGGATGATGAAACAAACAATGACAATATCGGAGGGAAGAAAGGTAAGTTACATTTATCTAGCATGGTTTTTTGTACTATCAAAAACATTCGCTATGATCGTACAAACCTTAACCTGCTACAGTTACGCGCAGAAGTACATGCAAATCTTTCGCAAATTGTTCACGAAAAATCAACAGTCAGGTCAACTGCCATTTCCGACTTTTTCACAAATGGTTTGCTGTTATGTCGGCTCTCATGGTGTGGTTGATATCGTAAAATACCGTTATTTAAACGTTAATACCAATTAGTTATTAGAATATTAATCTTGTTATGTTCACAATATATATAAGCGTACATCTAATTATTTATTATTAGAATATTGATCTCGTTTATCTACAAAATATATAAGCGTAAATCTAATTATTTATTATTAGAATTTTTATATTGTTTATGTTCAAAATATATAAGCGTACATCTAGTTATTTATTATTGGAATATTAATCTTGTTTATGTTCGACATATATAAGCTCACATTTATTTATTTATTTATTATTAGTATATTGATCTTGTTTATGTTCAAAATTTATAAGGGGTACATATAATTATTTATTATTAGAATATTAATCTTGTTTATGTTCAAAATGTAGAAGCGTACATCTAGTTATTTGTTTTTGGAATATTAGTATGTTAATGTTATTTATGTTCAAAATATATAAGCTCATATCTAATTATTTATTATTATAATATTAATCTTGTGTTTGTACATGTATAAAAGCTGTTTCCAACCTTGAAGCACATATCTTTCTGGTATTGTCTAGTTCTTAATTTTCTAATAAATTTAAAATTTTCTCCTACTGATTCCAATGACTCTATCGTATTTTTGACATTTAAAAATATCGATACCGATACGATGGTTATCGGCGGATACCGATAATCAGCTAAGCCTTAATTTCAAGTTGCTGGTTGTCGTAACTGCCTTTCTCATTTTAATACCTACGAAGCCCTACGCAATACTCACTGTAGAAATTTCATCTTGACTTGTACTGAAGGTACTCTTCGTTACCTCAAGAAGTTAATGTTACGTATATGAACAAAATAACAGAAAACTTATGTATAACTGTAGTGATATTTGTATCATAGTCCATCTTGTTTGCAGTAAAACAGCAAAAAGCCGTAGAAAACTGATAATCTGCTTCTCCTTTTCTAAGAAAGTGCAAACAATAGGCCGGCTAAATTACATATGAGAGGAATAGGTTCAAATGACTCTGTAATGTAGGGATCATCTGTTTGAATATTGTTGTAAATTTAATCGCAAAATTTGTTCACTCTACTCTAAAACTGGTCTAACCCTGCTATACATTTGTATTCCTCAGGTCTTTCGTTCGATTGCTGTCCGATATTCGCGTTTTCAATTAGTCAATGAATATTGATTGCTATTACAGTTGATGTCGTGGCTGTTAAATTCAAATTGTATTAAGTATACTAAGCGCCTCGAGCGGAGAGCTTCCAATTCTCGTTCAAACCACTTTAAAATATTCAATTCTTATACGGAAAATTGGCTGAAAACGTGGCTTCTGGATAAGATAGAAATCGAGACGTGGACCAACAAATTTGGCATAAGTGGAGAAATAAGTCTATACTTGATAAGAACGAAAAAAATGTAAAATTAGCCGGAAAAGGTCGATTGCTCGTAATCTGCCAGGCGACGAGGAAGATAGGAGCAAATACAGTATGCGAAACGTAAAATTATTTATGTACTTCGCCGATTCTGTTCGATACATATAGATGTTGCAATGAAAATTAGCAATTTCGCATGTTTTGTATGTATTATAAAATGATTAAAATATGGTGTTTTGAAGTATAATGGTCAAAATGTAGAATTCAGAGCCTTTGAATCTTTTACAACGGTTATTCACCCGGCTGTTGTTGAATCATCGTAATTAAATGCTGTAACGCCTAGCTAACAAGACCGTAGCTGACAGTATTATGAATAACTTTATCATTTTAGAATGTGTAGAAACGGTTGGCTCTGAAAGTAATACCCAGCAGAATGTTGATAATTTGCGACACCGCGTCGAGCAAGTTTGTGCCGTTTGTGCTATTGCAACGAAATCGCACAGCGAAATCTGTGCGACCAAATACCGATGTCCGCGATGTGATAGACGAACGTGTAGCGTCGGATGTGTAGAGCGCCATAAAATGATTTACGATTGTAGCGGAAGGCGGAATCCGACAAAAATGATACCGATTTCTCGGTTTACCAATTTAGATTATATGAGTGGTAAGTTCTACAAAAGCGAACTAAATAAATGAGTTAGCATAACAATTTTTGATCTGGAATAAGTGAGCTATTTTGCACAATTAAAGAAACCTTAAGTCTATGACATTGAAACTCTTTCATGTTTTAAATTAAAATCATAAATAGTTTCACATTTTATACTGAGTTATAGAAATATTAAATACGAAGCTAAAAGCCATTGTTTACTAAAATATGAGAAACACGCTTAGCTTACAAATTTGACATGTCAAACTTTTATGACTTAACACTGAACAAATTATTCTGATACTAAATACTTTCGTTTTTGTCGTATAACGTTTCTCAGTAGGATTTTATAAAAATTGTGTGTGAAATATTTATTGGTTGACGTGGATCGACTCACTTTACTTGCGAGGACTGAAGCTGCCTTTGATACCGATCATTGGCATGCTATGTTTTTTTCGTATCATGTTTGTTACAAGGAAATGTGTGAACAATACGGCCAAATGATTCGTAATGTAGTATTTCGGCTTTTAGCAAATAAGCTGATAGTTGTTATTTTATTCTAAAAGTTTATGATGAGGATAAAATAGTTTGGTTCAACGAAGAATAAAGTTGCTTTTGTATTTTCAGACATTAAATTCATCGAAGAAGCCCATCGCCTCTGCATAAATTCGAATAGCAAATTGCGGTCTATGTCGGCAACAAGCAATCGATTTGTATGTTCAGGTTCAGTATTTTGGCCCATCTGACCTTTAAGTGCCTACCATTTGTATCGCTGGGGTAAGGGGGGGGGGGCGGCAGCCTTAACTTGGGTTTAGTTGATGGTTCACATAGGATCTTAGGTTAGGTCAAGGCTTAGGCTTGGTATATGGCGAATGGCTGCATTTTGCTTCTGTCCTTAGAAGTTACATTGGACACCATTTTTATATTATATTTGACTTATTTCGACAGAATAGTGTTTTCGTTACATATTTTTTCTTTTCCCCATAAATAATTGATACTTTACTGTCAGTGATACTTATTATTAGAATTCTCTACATACGTTCGCGGACTGTTACTGAGCTGGCACATTTAGGCTCGTTACTCTTAACACCAAGCTAATCTTCAAGGGGATCATGTCGAGTTCATCAAATGTTCCTTATAACGGTGATTACGATACTGTCATTTATGTTGCTTTAAGCAGGAATTTTTTTGTGAACGACATTGGAATATAACTGTTTAAAACCTATGTTGGAGTCATCGGCACAGAAATAACGCTCAGCAATTTTAATTTGTTCACCAGGTAATCACGTGTAAAATTGTATTCGTTCATATTTTTACTTTATTGTATTCGTTCAAATCTGTGAATATGAAAATACCTGGCAAGTTGTTTGAGAGCCTGTTTGTGTATTCTGAATTTCGAGTAAGCTTTGAAACTACGTGTTGTAGATTATTTTTGAGATTTTATCAGATGGATGTTCATATAAACAAACGTTAATGAGATTAGTTTTGTAATGTTTTGTAACAGTGGGATTAAAATAAGTCGATCAACGGCTTCCCTTATCCTGTGGCCATCGCATATTTTGCGATATGTATAAATTTTAACCAATTTCATTCTATTACATTTCTAACTCTGTGGTTCGGCTAAATCAATAAATAAATATAATGCCGATCACGCAAACTTGTTTCAACATATGACAACACAATATCGTTCTCACAAACTGCATAACCGGGAACATCAATAAACAAACAACGCGCTGTTATGTTTACCAAATACTGTGTGTTGATTCATCCGGAATAATTATCCGCTCGACTACAGTCAAAAAAGACAATGAATGAATTTGTTTACCATATTTAGCCAACTACACTGTTGTAGACTGAGTTTAGATTAATATAAGGCTTGTATTTATAGAGCCACCATTTATCAATGGCCTGTCGTAAGTCGAATATACATCTGAAGCTGTGGCCACCGTTGTCGGAAATCCATCAAAACAACACAAGTTTATACAATCGGATGTAAGATTATATTAGTGTTTATTGCAGTCTGGCGTAGCCTCGTTGTTGATACGGATGTTAGCGATATTATTGTATCTGTTTACTCCTAAAGTTAATAATCATTTTATGAGAGAATAGAATAAATTAGACTATGTACCTGAATTTTGGATACGATAATGAAAGATGACGGATGTGTATACTTTTCATTGTTAATGTCAGATGTAGATAACATTCTGTTATTGAGAGTTTTATTATTTCTTCGATAATTGTAACTTTTTAAAACGACCGTTTCAAACCCACATTTTGTTTAATGCATCCTAGCATTTATTAAAATATAAGCTCGAAACTAGACTTGGACCCGGTTTCGATTTAACCATAGTTTCACCCAAACGTGCAACAAACACACATACGTTGCAAAATATAGTAGCAGTATTATTTAGATAATATGTTTGACAGAAAGACTAAATCTTCGTGTTCATGTAAAATTTATTTCCGTGATTTGGATATTGTGTGGTTTTGAAAATAACGCTTACCGTGAGATTACGGGTACCTGGGACCCCAACCCTCTATTTACGGGATAAGCTTTATATCAACTGGAAACATTAATATTTGTTGTAATGCCCTCAAAGTTTTTTAGTTTCTATGAATGTTAATGTTAAGTATTCTCATTCGAGTTTTCATGCTTTTGTGTCGCCAAATATCGCGCAATACTGTTTTAGTCTCATGCATTATTATAATATTAAAGTGTATTACAATAAATAGATCAGATGCATTTATCTCAAACGCAATTCCTCACGCTAATCTTACGTTAATTCTTGGTTATGTTAATTTTGCTATGGTACAATATTTGCCAACATGATCGTCTGCATTAACATTACCATCGAAAAGAACGACCCGAGAAATCCACCAGACCACATGCCGACGGATACTGTCCGACCAGGAGCATTCATATAGTGTTCGATTATGTTACGAGGATTTTCTGTATTCCATTATGCCGGTTAATATTGCCGTTCAGCTTAAAATTGCTTTCGTCGGACCAAATGACTTCGTCAGCTAATTCCGGATCATCTTCTGGCCGCTATAACCATTTT
Source organism: Trileptium ribeirensis (assembly GCA_030248225.1). NCBI lineage: Eukaryota > Metazoa > Nematoda > Enoplea > Enoplida > Thoracostomopsidae > Trileptium > Trileptium ribeirensis. The sequence goes on along the minus strand of JASANE010006232.1, from coordinate 33,338 downwards.
TCACGAAATTCACCCCTGCGATCATAATCATCCTCATTCAGAGCATGAATTTACGTTGGTCGATAAATTTTAGCCCCAGACATTTAACAATTCAGAAAACAGACGATTTGATGATATCGCATTCATCAGCACAGCGGAGAATTGACTTTGTCGGACTATTGGCAAAATGATAAGAAATATCAGCTATCGCAGCATCAGCTGGTGTCGTCGGCGGTCTCCCTGTTCGGGGCAAGTCAACTACGGACCTGTTAGATCAAACGTTTTATGAATTGAAGCAATAGAGATGGGGGCTGTTTGCCGGGACTATTGTCGCACAAATCAGATCTATTTTGGTTAATTGAATACAGTCTTGCTGCAGTCATTCGATCAACCAAAATAAGGCGAGTACCAGACGTTTTGTTATACGTGGGTAGATATCTATGTTCTGTTATAATTCCTGTAAGTATATTATGTCGGTCTCAGCAACAGTTTGAAGTTGGGGCACCCTATACAACATTTCTGACCACGATTTTTGTGGGTCCACTCCATTGGTCCGCTGTGTGGCCGAATATAGTTCGCTGACCTCATGCCAGAAATAGCGTTTTCAAATTTTCGGCATGTTGCGTGTTTTTACCATACAATAGTACATACCTATTATGTAATCAAGCACCTTCGACAAGATGGTTTCGCTATCTAGAGCCCAACTTGACTACATCATATCTTTTCATCGGATGGGGTTTAAAGGGTTTTACGGTCGACGAATTCGATTTCAAAAATGTGTGTTTTCAGTTTTTGGTTATGTAATGCATACAGGGCACCCAGAATGGTCTATATAGGTTTTTCGGTACGCTGAATTCGATGGTTTGGTTTTTCAGAGTCGATGGTTTTTCGAGTACGAATATTGCATGCGTTTTTCGATGTTTTCAATGTGTTTATGATCAATGAACCTGATCATATATGTAGTCTGTCTTTAGTATCTTGGTTATGTATTGCATACAGGACATTGTTCAATAAATAGGTCTTTCGATACGCTGGATACGACGGTTTGGTTATCTGGAGACTAGCACGTATAGTTGTTGCGTTTTCGATTGTTTTCGATCGGGTCGACGAAGTTTTAGGGTTTTCAACAGGATAATGATTACAGAAGTTTTAGTGTAGTGTATACATCAAACACAAAGCCTGTTACAACTGACTACACAAAATGATAATTGGACTCCATTTCACCCTCGCTTACGAGTTACTAGTATTATTTGCAGGTCAGACAACATATTCTGGCGTATTAAATGGTGTTTTCCTCACGCAGATAATGCCGAAATTGTGCAAGACAGGTTTGTCTTTTCTTGTTTATTAACGTGCACTGAAGCAGCGGCTTCTTGTCAAAAACTCTTTGGAACAAATTATCGGTCAATACTTCGAGATATAATTATCTTTAAACACGGTTCGATGCTTTATAATTGTTTCTTAAGTGTCTTGGGCCACCTTTAAATGTTTTCTTAAACTCTAGCAATTTTGCTGAAATATTAAGAATTCATATTGGCCGACCCAGAATTGTATATAATAATAATTACCAGGCGTATCGAATAGTCGTGCGTACAACGCCGGAGCTTGGTTGTCTGTTTCATACTTCTGCTGACATCTCACATTGCAGGTAAAATAAGTCATGCCTAAGTGCATTGGTGAAATTTAACACTGGCCTGTATGGAACACATTTCAGTATTTTGTACAAAATTACCTGTAGTCAGTGGTATATCATGTTGAAGTTGGGAAGAGATGGGCAAACATTATACGTAGCAAAGCAGTTTAGCAATAGGTATACAGTCTCGAGGGAGCAGTCAGTTGTTGTCGGGGAACAAAAGACCGCCGCGCAAATTGTGCTAACCTACGTTTCGAGCAGAAAAATTCATACAAAAGGATTGCGAGTTGTGTAAATGTTTAGTAAATACAGTAGCGCACTGTTTGTAGCATTCATCCGAATCCGACAATCCAGGCTGATTTATGTGTAGAAACTGCACAATGTTACGTAAATTTTAAAAGTTGATATCAGTTGTGACACACATCTTTATCATTCACTTCCAAGTTGTTATGATCTAGCTTAGCAGTACCCCATTTGTACAGTACAATTTGCTAACACTAATGTGTCGGGACAGATGCGGAACATGTCTAAAAATAGTTTCTTTAGATTCATAACTTTATTTCTCCGTGATTTTGTAAAAATGCAATGCTGCGGTTTAGCGTGATCTGCAGTCCGGGGTTAAACGGATATGTTTGACATAATTTGTATATTTACTGTCTTTCGGACATAGTGCTGTGCTCACCATCTGAGCAGAATGAGCGCCATCAACTGAAGTCACTACTTCCAAACTGTCATAACTGGATTTGAGGTGGCCAATGTGGCGCGAAAATTACAGTGGTTCGCTATTTGACGGAGGCAAGACGAGCCACCGAAGGTGGCGAGTCGCAGCCGGAGGCGTACATTTAACTTTATATATATCAATATACTAGACGCAAAATTTCAATTTTCTCTGTGACTTTTTTTGTTTGTCCCAGACAGGTCTGCAGGTTGAACGCCTGGGCCGATTTTAGAAATTTTTTTTCTTCGTGTTGCATATTCTCTTGCGGAGTGCCCTTTCATTGAGCACTTTTTTCTACGAAAATTGCTTTGTACTCAAAATTAAGCAAATGTTGCTCAAACTTAGGGATTTTTGCCATTTTTTCAGCTTTTTCACCGCATCTCGACAACCGTTCGTGCTATTTCGGCGATTTTTTTTACATAAAATGTATTTTCACGTTTTCTAAACAGCTGTATATAGCTGATTGACGTATTTCATCTCTTTCCTTAAAAATTAAGCAAATTCTCTTAAAATTGACTTAGGGAAACCTAAGTTCATCATATCTCGACAACCGTTCGTGCTATCTCGGTCATTTTTTGACATAACATGTACCTTCACGTTTTCTAAAAGACTGTATACGAGTGATCTACTTACCTTTATAAATTCTCTTAAAATTAAGCAGTCTCTTAAAAATGAGTGAAAAATTATTAAGTGTGTTATAACTTTTGAATGACTCGGCCGATTTGGACTAAATTTCATTGATGGGTACAACTTGATAGATGTATTGTCATTCTACTGTATAAATAACTATACGTTTTCATGTCTTCCTCTTATTATTGTTACCAAAAATGTTAGAAATTCCACAAGCTGTATGCACTATTCACGCCGTTGTTAACCACCATGCCTCCGTCACCCACGTTTACGTGTTACTAGTTATATTTCAAATATCAAATAAGGCTAAAGGAAAATATTAAGACGTATTTAAATACGCGGCGTGCTGTCTGTTTTTAGAATTCCCGATACCGTATCTGTTGGCACCTTGCTGAAGCGTGTGATTACGCCACGTACTGCAGAGAGTGATTTTGTGGAAACACGAAAATTGTTAAACGTATATTTGAAAAAAGATCTTGCCAATTGTTGCGTGCTACTTCCCATCAGCAAAAGCGACAACGCATGGACGAATGAATCTGCGTAAGTCTGCGAGTTGCGGCTCACGATGTCTGGCTTCTCTCTCCGGTCTGGCTCGGCCCCATATTTAGTCCCTTGCCTTAAAATTTTGGCTCCTCCACTACGATTTTTAGCCTCAAAAATGCTAAAAAACGTTCGTTTTTGCACTTTTCGCAACATTTTTTTGTTTTTGGCACTAAAATGCCTAAAAGGGTTCATTTTTACACTTGTCGCAGCTTTTGAACCCTTTCTTTCGATATTTAGCCCCAAAAATGCTTGAAAAAGTGTTCATATTTTACAGTTGTCCAACATTTCATACACCCCATGTTTTTTGCTCCAGTTTTCCGAAGAGTCCCTTCATTTCGTGCCCCCAGGTCCGCGTGGGCCGTAATGAAGCCAGGATGTATCATATCTTTATTTGGCACAGAAGATCAAGAATACAGCAACGGCTGTGCGAAATAATTTCTTTGGCTGAAGTATTGGAACGGGTGTAATTTGCATTTTCATACAGGTCACAAACGATTTTGATCGTATCAAAACTATATCATTTGTATATTAACTGATACTTTTACTTTTTATAGAGGTAAGGCATTCTACACACTAATCCAAAATCTTGCTGGTCATGCTCAGCATATTATTAAAGTGTTCAAGAAAATAAATTAATATTATTGGAAAAATTGTTTACGCTAAACAGGTTCACTAATAGTTTCAGGCCGTAAGATACAATCACTTGATTTTTATATCTTTTATGCTTTTGCGTATATTCTTGCTGCTTTATGTAAAACAGATCATAATAATTGTCGTAAGTTTTCTGAGTTCAACCAGGATTTAGTGCTGTCTGAGAAAATTTCACACGAATACGGATTTATTCCTATGGTCATTTAGAGTCCAACATGACTGCACCAAACCTTTTCAGTGGTTTTCAAGGTATTTTGAGGTAATTTTCAAGGTTTAAGGTCGACTGTCAACGAACCTAATTTGCCAAAAGAATTTCGTCATTCATTTGTTATGTTTTGTTTTCTGCGTTTTCAGATAAGCTATTATAGGTTTTGTGATACGCAGAATATGTGGCATTCCTTAACTCTTATTACACCAGCATTATAAGTTTATGGGGTTGGGAGGTTTTGGTGTGGTATGTACACTAACACAAAGCCAGTTAAATCTAATTAAATAATGACAACTACAATAGATGAAATCACGGTCGCACCTCCGTTTCACCCTCGCTTGTGAGATACTAATATACTTGCCAGTGTCTCCAACGACGACTTTCCATAATACCTTAACGTGCTGTCAGTATCTTTTTAGTTACCACATGATGGACCAAGCTCTATCTCTAAAGGATAATTTACGGCTTCAAACAGTAATGGAATACCCGTGTTTGATTGTGGTATTCTCGGATGCGTTGGACAAGTATCCTTTGCTAACCGCTGAGGGTGAGGCTCGTTGTTAGCAGTAGATATTTGTTGTATGATTTACTTGGATCTGTAACACCGTAAATTTATTCGCATATTTTTAAATATGTATACAAGGTGTATAAGTTTCAGTGGTATTCAGTAGCTGGCTTGCTCGCAGCGTTCTGAAATGTTTTGTGGGGAAACTTCGGGAATGGGAGATGACTGTATTCAAAAAATATTTTGATGGGAAATAGATTTTTCTGTGTATTTACATAGTTTCATATACTTATAACTGTCATTAAATGTTTTCAGACATTAATATACTGATCCAACATACACATAATACAATAGAGGCCAAAAATCAGTGCAGAATAGATGATCGAAAATTCGTTTAATGGATTCTGACGAAATTTCGATCGATTTTGGTTTTCCAATTTTAGCGCAATTAAATATATAGCAAATTTAATAAAATATCTATTATTTTCGATTGAATGAAATTTTGATCATTTGTGGCTTCGATCCATTGCGATTTGACTCGTTTCCAATTGTACATATTTTTGGCCGGGGCTGTAGTAATTAATTTTTAAAAATTATAGTGTACTGAAATCGCGAATTTAACAGAATAAATTTATGGATTTACTCTAAATGGAGGGTTTCGGGTACATGTGGTGATGAACTGTCTGGATTTTTGAATAGTGTGGTCCCCATGAGGTGTACTGTGGGCACGTAGTGCGCATCCTTCGGTACCGCTTAGTTTTATGCGTACGCCCTTACATTTACTGAATATTATTGTTCCAGCAATTTTTTAAAAATGTTGCCAGGCACTGAAGCCAATGCCATGACGTATAGCTGTTCATCTATAATGTTATAGATGTGCTCGCTAGTTATCTTTTCGCAAATCATGAATCGCCTCCATGCTTGTCCAGACGAAATTCCGTCTTCGTCCGTCCGTGTCTATATCCGTTCGCGCTTAGTCTTGTCCGTGACCGTACTTTTGCTGGAGTCCGCGTATCAACTGAAAATGCTCGGGTGGTACCACGTTACGAAACAAAAAGTGCAAATAAGATAGTAATATCTGATGTTACGCTTATTCTGTAAACATTAGTCGCCGCTAAGTCGTTATGGTCGGTGTAGGCTTCGTTGTAATATAAGCTGTTGAAGTAAGTGTATAAAAACGAATGCAGACGGACGAAGTTGCCTCGGTAAGCGACCTGACGAAATTGCGTCCGTGCTGGTCTAGACAAAATATCGTCGGTTTACGTTTGAATGAGCACATAAAATTGCGCCCCCCGAGTCGAGACGAAAATGCCTCTGTTTACGCCTTCGTCTGTCCTGGTCTACATTAGTTCTCGCCAGCATTTAGTTTGTCCGTGACTATAAGTCTCATCCTTCATACTCGCATTTGAAATCAAATTTATTCTGAAGTATAATTATTGATAAAATATAGTCTAAATTTTTCAGCAAAAGCCGAAGTAATGCGATGCCGAATGCTCAATCGTAGCACAGACTACTCCAAATTGGATTTTCAAGCGCTGATAAAAGAAATGATGTCTGTCGTTATACCAAGTCGCCCTGAATTTACAAATAACCGTCGCGCTAACTATAACACACTGGGTAACGTATCAGAAAACGTAAACACTGCTAAGCAAAACAATTCAATAGCTCTACAGGATAAAGAATTGTCCGATGCATCCACAACAGCAGAGACATGTGGTAAAAGTTTTAGTTATCCAAAACGGTCGTGTAGCAATACCCTGGCAGTAGTATCGGATAAATGCGACAACCTTGCTAAAGCCTCAGGTAGTCCGCGTAACGGATCAGATTGCAATAACAACGACCATCAATGGCAACCAAACTCATGTCGAAAACATGCCTTAAAATCTGCACTTGATGCTCGACGAATTGCTCAACAGTGCGTAAAGGCACAGAAAGCCGAGCAAAAAGCGAAGCGTCAACAAAAAAAGCAAGCGAAAAAGGCGTATTATAGCGGTAAGCACCGCAGAAACAACTTTACTTGTAGCAAACAAGGTGGTTCTCAAGATAACTATATTAGCCGAGATCATTCCGGCAACACAACTCTTAACAACAACGGGCGGTATCCTGGATACCAGGTTGGTGCTAACGGGAATCTACAACAGTTGAACGTAAGGAAACCTGGTTATGCGCAACATAATGCGAAATCAGAACCACATCTTAACAATCAGCCTACAGACTTCGTTTATAATCGGCAGGGACATAATGATAGCAATGCTTCCATTCGCGGGCCATACTATCACGGGCCTACTCCATCACCAGTGCCTCATCACGGACAGCATTTCAAGCGACCCAAGAGATCTCGTGATTTTGACACAGACGAGACACCTAGTATGAAGTTTAGCTGGCCACGGACGTCACATACGAACAGCGCCAGCGGAATAGCTAGCGACAATGCTCATACTTCGGCATTTAATGGATCGGAAAATCGACAGAGTGGTATCAGTAATTACTACGGTCGTCAGATTGTGCCTTATGACAAATTTTGGTCATCCAATGAGGATAATAGCTATAATTATGACCGTTTCCGTAGATGGTAGCAGAAGATAATAACGTTGAAATTTGTTGGACCAATGGACTGAAACTCCTGCATTTGCTTCATACTTGTGGGATAATACTGCAAAAAAATTAGTAATTTTATTTTTACCTCGTTGGTACGCTATTAAGAAATAATAGCTTGTTTAATATTAACAGAGAACGAGACGCATTGTAGCCTTGTGAGGATAGGACCGTTGATTCCCCATTAACTGACACTATTGAAAGTAGGCATGGGCTTAGCGTAGTAAATAGCTACCCTCATACTCGACCCGACTAAATTACCAGGGTATCCGATTATCTACCCGGGTACCGGCCACTAACTTTGGTAGTTCTCGTAAGCCAAATATTTATATATCTGCCGCGTTCAAATTAGGCACCCAAATTTGTAAATAAGGCTTCTAGGTTGTGATGGAGTTAAGTTAAAAGAAATTGTTTCCTCCGCCCTACCGTACTATACTACGTATAGGGCACACGGTGGCGAAGGGAATTGGCATGAAGAAGCAGCCAAGGACAAATGGCCCCGACTGATATATGCCGCAATTTGAAGATGGTCCGACGGAGCGAGCGTGGTTTTATTTTTGAGTTATCATTTTGTGTATTCACCTGTGTCAGGCTGTGTTTAATGCATATATACCTGCCTAACGCTTGTGGAATCCGGAGCCCATTAAAATACTAAAACATCATCGCCACCAAACCCATCGAAGCTACCAAACCAAAGCATCAAGTACTTGTGCTGGATGCTATATAACCAAACCGTCGTATGCAGCATACCAAAAATCTACATAACATATTATGTTCATTTTTTGTGCCTGCACGCAATACATAATCATGCTACTGAAGACAGACTATATTCTTCTGGAAATCAGTCAATGAATGTAATCCCATTAGAAACCGTTGGAAAGTCATGATATATTCGCACTGGTCACTATATGAGCAAACATTTGTATTCATCATACCGAAAAAACCTCCATATGGATTATTTTTGATGCCATGTACCAAACTACTGAACACCGGCAATATTCTGGAAATCGAAGTCATTGACCCTAAACCTAATGAAAGCGTTTGAAAAGGCATTATATATTCGTGCTAAACTCTAGATAACCAAACCATCGTATTTAGCCTGCCGAAAAATCTATATAGCAATTTTTGGTGCCGTGCACGGAATATATATAACCAAACTGCTAAAACAGCCTATATTCTGAAAACGGGGTTCATTGACCTTAAACCCTATGGAAATTTTTATAAAGGCGTGAGCTACTCATGCTGGACTCTAGATAACCAAATCATCGTAGTGAGCTTACCGAAAAACCAATATAGATAATTCTTGATGCCCTTTACGCGATGCGTAACTAAACAACTAAATAGAGGTTATATTCTGAAAATCGTTTTCTCCTACCCTAAATCCATTGAAAACACATGAAATATACACGCTGGGTTCGAAATAGCAAAAGTTTCGTATCCAGCATGCTAGATTACCTAATAGGCATTCATTGTAAGGTAAAGCACGCAATAACGTGTCGAAATTTAAAAAATCCCTATTTTTGTAGCAGGGAGCCATATTCAGACCCACGGCGGCCCAGCGAGTGGTCCCACAAAATGTCGTGGTCAGAAAAGTTGTAGATCTTGAATAGCTGATTCTGCATTGGTGGTCTCAATTTTTGGAAGCGAAGCCTCTTTCGTTAGAGGCTACGCAACGCTGGTACCCGTATCGTCAGATTTGGCAGAGAACTCTCCAAAAACTTGTTTTTTGACATTTGTCCCGAAGCTATTCGTGTTCATAAAAGGGCACATAGTAATCACTTACGCTATTGAACAAAAAATTTTGTCGAAATTTTACATTCGAAGATGTGTTATGAATGACAACAACACACAAAAAATTATCTTTAACGATTTTCCGCCAAGCGCATTCAGTGGAAACTCCTCTCGTTTTGCTCGTTTCAACAAAAAATTGAAAGTAGAAGGTGCCTTTTGTGCCCGCAGTGGGTTCCAGCGGTTCTATATTCTTCCAAGATAAAGACGCACAAGTTCGGGAAAAGATATATTTTTTATGAATGACAACACACAAAAAGTAATTTTTAAAGATTTTCCGCCAAGCGCATTCAGTGGAAACTCCGATCGTTTTGCTCGTTTCAACAAAATTGAAAGTAGAAGGTGCCTTTATGTGCCCGCACTGGGTTACAGCGGTTCTATATTTTTCCAGCATAAAGACGCACAAGTTCGGCAAAAGATAGATGTGTTATTTCCTCGTGCAAAATTGAACGAATTTTAGGCAGTAGAGAACTAAGTTTTGTAATAAATATATATTACAGAAGATTACTCGCAATCCTAAACTTGAGCTTTGTCGTGAATGTGCTCACACCAATGAGTTTAGGGATAAAAACGTAAATTTCAATTTTGATAAAAACACTGCTATGGTGGCTCTAAAATTTACTACCGCTAGATGTCCTAAGATGATAGCTGCCATTACTATAAAACGAGTTAGCTTGAATTACGTTATTTTTTGACTAGAAAAAGCAGGTTTAGGTAGAAGAGGCGTTCGGTATTGATTGTCCCACACCTACACACGACAAAGGCTTAGAGATTTTTTACTTTTAAGCTTCTAAACTGTCCGCTCAAAACGTAGGATTCGAAGATCGAGGCCCTCTATGAGCAGATTCACAGTAAATATGCAGTTTTGTATATTTGATTCAGTTTAATTTTTGATAGAACTTTTATATGGCCGCCGCATCGGTCTCCGCAATGGCGAAGTTCTAAATTAAAACTGGAATACTGTAATAAAATATAATGAATTCCTACACTAATACAATGAATAAATTGCTGTTTTAAGCATATATATTCGCACTTGCTGTCACTGAAGATGGTTTTAACAACAAATAGTAATGGTGGCTGCTGTAGTTGCTCTTATCTCATTGGCAGTTATTCAGGTCGGTAGTACTCCTACGATTATTTAGCCAAGTCCTAGAACGACAAAGCGCTGATACTGTGCTGTCTGTTTTTAAGAACACACTATTTTAAGCTTATGAAAAATTTAGGTAACATTTAAGCCGGGCAATATTTAGTTGAAGGCTATAGAAGATTTACTGAATTTGGGCTCAGCGCGTAGTCTTTTGTCAACGGCGGCAACATTTTGTTCGACTAGTTTATAGTCTGAACTATTTGGGAGACCTATATGCGTTTTTCAAAGTCCAGGTTGGATATTTCCGCCGTAGTATTTAGGTGCTGGTAAATAGATGTAACTTTATATGGTTCAGAAATTAAGGAAAAGCTTAGTGATATGTGCTCCGATACAGTTTAAATCAGCGGTTACAACGTGAGCATCTAAATTATTGATACAATGATAACCAAGATATTTGCTTTATCTGTTAAAATAATTATAGTCTGAAATACTGAATAAAAATGCTATTTAATACTTGTATATTTGCTTTCTCTGTTAATGCGCAGTATGCACTGTGAAAAATGTGGCAATATACGAATTAAAGGATTAATCCTCTCATGCCCACTAGCTCCAAATGGACACAACGCACATTGCGACTCGTTGTGTTTACTGAGTTTGTCGTATGTTGTACGTTTGAACCTGCGTTGTTATTTGGTCGCATTATGAGGTTCCTTAACCGAGCAACAGCTCTCAGATAGCTCAGTGATTTGCGTACACAAGTTTCACCCGTACGTTTCGGGTTCGATCCCTGGCGCAGGCTTGAGTTTGTCAAACATTTCACGATACACAAATTAATTCTGGCATGAAAGGGTTAATGGAACAATAGTATGAAAAGAATGATATATGGCTATGCGATATTATTTTTATTTATTTGGCTACGTACATATATATACGCTTTTTATTTTATCTCAAAATTGAATGTTGTAAACAGTTGCTGTTCACAATCTGAGCAGTTTTTAATGTTCGTTTGCGTTTTTATTATTAAAAAGTGAACAATATTCAGTGATTTGATGGATTCTGTTTTATGCAGTCAAAGGGAAATGAATCATTTAAAATATAACGTTTAACAAAAACAAAGAAATTTTTAAAAAATTATGGTTTTAACATGAAAATCTGATCGTGTGAACGCAGGTTTTGTTAAAAGACAATTATTTGTTGCAGATATTATTTTCGTTGCGTTTATATTTGTTATTTCTTAAGAAATGTTGGAGAGTTGAAATTCTTGTTTGTATCACTTGAGCGTTGAGGAATAAAAGTGTTAACTCCTTCTTAAACCAACGTGTATTTTTCACAATCGTGAACACAAACTTGCTCCAACCGCGGCTTGAACCTGTATCGCCGGCGTGCGACTCTTATATATACATCAGCTTCTATGCTGTGTAAGAACTGTTACTAGGTTCCTTAAGGAACTTCTGCACACTCAAACGCACGCCGAACGACAAACTATGTATAACGACAAATGTGTCAATATACGAACCATAGGATTAACGGAACAGTTGTATAAATTTTGAAAAGAGTATTTATGAGGATCTGACATATCTTGATGCTTGCAGCAGGTATAGGATAACAGCTACCAGGTTAAATGTTAACACACGCAATTGTTTGGCTAAACAGAAGTACACTCACACCTAGTCCCTGCGCTGAAGTTATAATTAGCCGGTAACGTGGCTTAGTTTTATGAAAATTTTCGAATTTCTAAATTGTTCAGTCAGAGGCTTAATCTTGAAAATTTTATACCGGAGTGTCTGAATGATTTGGCCACCGTTTCTTATAGGGCAGAGAGTTGAAGGGAGCGATTAATGTAATTAGACCATATGTATGTATAAAATTTTGTACGTTCATTGTGTCACAGAATTGCGAACAAAGTATTGAAGATTTTATGTTGCCAAAGCCATACAGTAAAGACAGTATCAAGATCAGATTAACACATATTTAGATTGTATAAAATATATAAATTTTTGTTGTCTAAATGTGGCATGGTTTGAAATGTTTTGTGCTTGATTCGTACCGTTTTTGGTTTCAGCTCTAGAAACTGATCCACGCGTGTTAGACGCAAAGGTCTTATCAAACCAAGTATTCGACTGATGAATGTGTCCAGATGTATAAAACAGATTCTAGAATATAAATTTAAACCCATGGTCAGAAATTTAATCATATATAAAATAAATAGTAGTTTTTGTTATTGCCCGACGTTTTCAGATGTCCACCTTATTTACGAAACTAAATACCACTACGGTATGCTGGGTCCTGCCATTCGCAATATTGTCACGAGTATTTTAAATCTTGCTTATTAATAAACATAAATAGCTACGGGTGAGCGTTGCTATGCCAGTCGCCACCAGTCACCCTGTGGGAAGAGATTATAAGCAAACACAAATTGTACCGAGAGTACAGAAATAAGGTAACTGGTGTCTGCAAATTTCAGTTTTCATGACAACGGAAATTAGTTAATGTTTAGGCTCTGCTCGCTCATAACTCCAATATATAGCAATTTCATACCAATACTGATAAAACGAGATATCTCGTGACAAAATAGAAACTCTAATATATAATCTAAATCCCAAAGTATCCAATAATTAAATTTAATACAAACAATATATAATATAAATTTAATTGTACTAGCTAGGACCAGTTCTGGCCCTAAGGGATCCCAGCTGCACCACCCTCAAAATTCACCGTGGTGCCCGGACAACCCCGGCTTACACGATTCCCCGGCGGACTATGGTCAGACCGATAGGAACCGCTTAGCTTAGTAGGCCGCCGGCGGGTTTACCAGGGTGTTCGGCCTGGCCCCTATATTGGCCCTAGTGGTATGGAGGTCCCCCTGAGGGAGGGTCATCCCCTAAGCCTGCTCTCAGGTAATAGGGCGGACCCGTCTTTCCCTCTAGCTTCGGTGACTGGGAGCGGAGGCAGTGTAGGACTTTGTACCGAAGATCCTCGTGACTATGCAGAGGTTACTTATCAACCTTGCAGAGGAGCGGTGGGAAGGGCTGCGAGCGAGTGCAAGTCCAATGCTGCGGGGCGGAGCCTGCCCTAATCTTGCGATATTGATTCGCTTAGCTGGAACATGTCGTAGTGAGGTACGGTTTGAAACGAGCCAAGGTTTTGGGCGGGGGTGTAGGTGGGCCTCGATAACACAAGGTGTCATTCGCAAGCATCTTTGGAAGGTGGCCGGAAAGCTGCGTGCAGAGGAAAACTGAGATGTAAATTAAAAGAACTGGTCGCGGAATTGGGGGAGGTCTATGCTTTGGCAGAGCGGGGTGTTGATTAGACCTATTTGAGTTGAGCTCACCTAGGGGAACGCTAAATTTGATCAAATCTATTTCGCCTACAGCAAATACACGCTCCAATTATTTACTTAAATTTTTAATGATCATATTCCCTTGGCACACTAAAACTTCCCAATTGGGAACACTTCACAATGTATATACGGGAAATACAACAAAAATTTTACATGATACAATGTCCGAGTTCCCGCACGAAACCCTCGTCGCTCAACAATTATAGAAATTTTACAGGGTCATCACTCTCCTAAATAGCTTCAAATTTTCGGCAGTGGGAAAACGGTCTCTTAGCTTCCTCGGAGCTCTTTTAAAGTCGAAAAGGATAGTTTTGTAATTATTCACCATTGGTAATGGATTTTCACAGTCACCGACATTTAATTGGGATGACGAAATGATGTCCATGAGCTCCAACTGAGCTCCTTTTTGAAACGGGGAACCCTCTACCCGAAGTTTGCGGTTGTTTCAAGCCTTCATTTCATGCCCATTGGTCATGGGAAATTCTGTCAGTCATCTAAAGCGCCGGCCTAATTTTTTCTCTTAAATTAGCTCGCTCCGATCGTCGACACGCGGGCACAGCACTTACGGGAGCGTAGAGTATCCGATGGACACCACGGCACCCGCAAGGGCTGCCCATTTCCTAGGCCTAAAACGACATGCTCAACAACTCTGCCACAGACCCGGGTGGACCTCTTCCACGCGTCTGCAGGTCGAAGAGTCCACCCTAGACGTGCGCAAATACAAAATTCCGGTGGCTAAAATTTGTTTCAACTGCCACGAGTGCCTTGAAGCCAGTAAAATTTAGTGAAATCTCCAAACCGTTCAGCTTAGCAAGCCCTATTACCAGTAACCAATCTTTTCGAAACCAAACACAATCGAAACGGAAAGCTACAAACAGTGCACCCACTGGGTGTCCGCATTAGGCACTACCCAGTGGGTGGGGAACCAGTCGAGCGAAGGTGGGAATTCCCTAATTTCTACAATCTAAACCCGATTTTAACCACAATTTGTGCCACGCTTAACCCACTTCCCAGCGCGGGCGCAGTACTTACGGGAGCGCGAGGCATCCAACGGACACCCCAGCACCCGCAAGGACTGCCCCTGATCCTAAGGTTGAGCAAAAACCCGACGACGAAAAGCCATGAGCGGGACTCTTCCACACGTCTGCATGTCGAAGAGCCCACCCGGGCCCGAAACAGACAAAAACCCGAGAAGCGAAAAAGAAAAGCAAAGCTGCGGCGACACCCGCCGAAAACACGTCAAATTTCAAAATCTCTCCGCTCGACTGGTCCCGCCGCTAAAACAGGCAGCCTTATTTTATACCTATGTCGATCCCCCCGGTTCCAGCAGCTCTTGTTCTCCACTGTCCTGAGCCCTTGCAAGCTAGCTTACAATAAACTTTTAAGTTTACAAAATTAAGTCCGATACACATACAATAATCTATATAAACCGACACATTGCTGGGTTCAGACAACAAAACACGGGCGGCAATAATTACAATGATACGCAAAAGAACAGCGCCGCTATAATGCTGAAAACAACGAAAGCTGGGCAGTGGCCGAAACGTGCCAAAAAGCCCTGTAAACAACTAAACTTCGCCCTGGTCGGCGCGAGGAAATTTTAAAGCAGAAATATAACAGCGCTCAGAGTGCTGTTTTCTCATAGAGATATCGGCGCATTTTCGCCGATATCTCGTGATCCAAAAACAGTAGGCGGCCGGGGGTAGGACCAGAATCATGCCCTGGCAGGCCGGCTACTGATAAAAATTTAAAATTTAATATTTCTTTTACAGGGGGCCTGTTAGAGGCCGGTTTAGGTGCCCGACACAGAAAATTTTGGTGTTCCATTTAAGTTTAGAGGATCCTGAGCGGACCCGCGGGGGTGGGCGGCCCCGGTTTTCGACCAAACTGTTAGGGGAGAACCCGATAAGTGTCCTGGGCCCCAGAAATCGTGGAATTTAGATTGTTCTGGGTGTCCTTTTAGGCTTAGAAAATTGGAGGGTTAAGCGCCTGTTTGGGGATCCGTAAGTATTTAGGGGATCCAATTTTTAGACCCGCCGGGGCAATTTGACACCCCAGCAGTGTCCTTAAGAGTATTCAGTTACCCCCGTTCCCTTAAAATTTGTAGAAAACCCAAAAATTGAGGTTTTTTGTGTTGCACCCAAAAATAATGTCTTAGAAAATTTTTGTATCCTGTGGGGCTCTATTTTAGTTCGCTTAGGCCGAGGATCTTGAGCACCAATACATTTCTTGAGCTCGTCCTAGATCAAATGTAATATATAAAGACACCATATATAAAATGAGTATCAATGCACAGCAGATATTAAGTAGTGATGATCCTTTGGCGTGTGCGCCGGAATCAGGCAGGAGGCGACCATTTTCCTTGAACGCCTAAAAGTTCTGTAATATTCATTGGTCCCTGGCCTTTCCGAACGCACACCCGTACCTCGCGCAACATCATGTATAATATAATGCACAAAACATTTTATATACAGAGTACGACATTAATTTTTTCACGAGGATCGACCGGGCACCCCTAATAGTTATCCCTGTCTTTCATATTTGGTGCCAAAATCATCCCGCGCACCGTCGGGTGGTGGAGTGTGACCGTACGGATACAACACAACGATATACAATTGTTTATTTCATAACAAAAACAATAATACTGCACAATGATCATCTTATACTTGGGTCACACTACACCGGTGTCCGGCCGTCCGTTCCCTTCATTACCTATAATCTTAGCACACCTTTAATGTTTTGTCATTCTCTAAAGAATTGGGCTGTTACATCTCTTAAAATTTTTTTGGATTTTTTAGACTCCTTACTTAGGGTAAGAGTATAAATCGCATGGAAAGATAGTTGTGGGTGAATTTTCGCCGTTAACTCCGTAGATGTACAGCCCGTTATTTGTTTTACTTTGAAAAATGAAGATTGTTATGTAATTTACGTAAAATTTCCAAAGGTTTTAAAATCATAATTTACCAGATTTCCAGAATTTCGGTAAAAATTTGGTAAATTTTGGTAAATATTCGATAAATTTTAGTAAAATTTGGTAAGTTTCAGTAATTTGTATAAATTCTAGCAAAAGTTGCAGATTTCAGGGCAGAAGGGCGACCTGATATCTCTTTACGCCAGGAAAACGTGGAAAACGTCGCCCCTTCTCCCTTATTTTCCGGAAATTTTTGAAGTTTTTCCTTATGGGCTAAAATGTTGAAATGGTTTAAATCGCGTAAAATCTTCAGTCAATAAATATATCCAATTATTTAAAAATCATTTCGTCATCGTCTATTTATATATACACATGGTATAATAACAATTCATTATTAGATGTATTATATACACTGGCACGTACCTCCAAAAATTTGGTTGCGTTTGGTCACCCCCGAGAAAGGGTCCGGGCTGCCAGAGTACCTGACCCAGGAGTTCCCAGCAAAATCGTAAGTGATTTCCAAAGTTTCCTTAGATCTGTAGCTTTGATAGAAAGAGAAATTTTATTTCATTTATCCTGCGTTTCGGTACTAGGTTAGTTTGGTTTGGGTTGTTTCATACTAGCAGTGCTTCCGCTTTAGCCAGCTCCAAATAATATTCCCTAAGAAATTCTGCATCGCCCTGTTCCGCGTATTTCGCTACCGCTCGCTGCCACTAGATTTAGTTGGGGCTCTTCCAAAATTTTCGGTTTGCCATCGCAATAGCCTATCTTCTTACAGTGTGGTCGTAGCTTTATCTTCGCGTATTTAGTATAGCCCTTAATGCGTTAAGCGCCTTAGCTCGGCGTCCCTAACTAAACGGCTCACCCACTCATGCAAGTTCCGCCGACAATACTGCGACACCATCGGCTCGTCAAACTGTGGCCTTTCTTGCCATTTCATGTGCGGCTCGTCCCGCTCCCACGCGTCTGCACTGTGGAACGCAACCGGCCAGGAAGGCATATAGACGTTATGGAAGGTGTCGAGCTGCCGTCGGTGGTTAGTCATCAGTTGCTTGAGCTCGGCCGTCCAGGACAAAGCGTCCTGATTAGTGGCAGCCCATCGGGGTGCCGGTGGCGCTATAATAATGGCAGTATTGGCTGCAACTCGGCGGGAGAGTACGCCTAAATGTCGCTTGAATTTACGAAAGGCGGCGTTCGGCAAGGCGGCGTGGAGCTGCTCCATTGGTGCCTTGCGATAGATGTATTGGAACCCGCCGAGTATGACGATGCAGCTGGTCTGCGGGGTTAGGATCGCGTTGGCCAACTGCAATAGACGCACCATGGTTGATCCAGGCCACCCATTGACGATCCACTTGTTCTCGGAGGCCATTTCTAACATTGGCAACGCCAGGGCGTCACCTACTATGACTGTCTTGGGCCAGCGTACGTGGCCATTAGTACGGTACTCCCGTACTTCTTCGAGTAGTCGGACCATGATGTTATGGCAGCGCGTTGGGGCTTCCTGTTGCTGCAGCTGTTGCCTGGTGCGCCCGACGCCCCAGAAATTGTCCGTGGTGGCCTCTAATAGCTGCTGGTCGTCAGTAAGTCGTAGAATTCGCGCATATTCCGGTATGGCGAACTTACTGAGCAGGATTGGCCGCATTATGTGCTCGAGAAGCGGCTTGAGACGGGCCTGGGTGACACCGTCAATGAGCTTGTTCTTAAGCTCTCGAGCTCGCGTTTTGAGTTGCAGCGGGGTACCGGTCATAAGCAGTAGTTCTCGGACGGCGTCGGTTAGTTCCAACAACGAGAGCACCTGCACTTGATAGTGTTTTTCGACGGTCGACAAGGTGTTGCCGTCGTGCGCGAATGGAGTTGGTGCCTCGTGCATATTTGACAGCTCCGGCCATTCAGTGCCGTGGGATAAAAATGTCACATATGGCTTGGTTAGATCCACGTGGTACGTTGGGATCGCCGGAAGCTGGAACCAGGTTGATTCTGGTGGGGCGAATGGCCCACTCACCGATACGCGTCCGCTGGATCGCCTCCGAGTCTGCTCGGCTTCGTCGCTGCGTCGCGGTTGCGAGGTACTGGCCATCTGCAAGTATAAGCTCAAATAGTTATTCGGGTTGTGGTTGCGTAGGATTGCTCTAGTTCGTTAATCGCTCGCTGGTTAATTCTTTCTACTCTGCTCTACCTACGCGCGGGCTCGTACCTGCTACGTTGTGCGTTCCTCTTACCCTTTGCAAATGGTCATTTTGTTCCCCCCCCTTTTTTCTTGGGTTTGTACGGCCTTACTCCTGCCAGGGCCCAGCTCGGTTATATAAGTGGGCCTCGCCCATACGCCAAAATATGTCAGTGCGCCGGATTATTTCTTCAGTCCAGTCGCACAGTTGTGGCCAAAACGGCGGCGAGACCACTGGTTCGGGCCACCGATAGCGTTCCTCGCCCCGGTTAAACGGACCGACAGCGTCCCAGGCCTCGATCCCTTTCAGCGCTGCGGGCCATTTTGGCATGATGACGCTCATGAGCGCCTGGTGCCCGTCTACCATTCTGGTCCTCCGCTCGGTCAGTTCGTCGAACCACGCCGTGCTGTCGAACCTGAAATCGTCCCAGTGTGGCGCTGGTCCGGTGATGACGACGGCCGAGTCTGCCCGGAGCCGTTTCTCGAGAACCATCAGGTGCCGGTTGATCCGTTTTAGGTAAGTGGCGGGCGAGAATTCCTTGTTCGGCAGGTGCCAAACATCCCGGTAGCCGCCGATGATGACGACGCAGTCTGTTTGCGGCGTTAGGAACGCGAGCGCCCAATGGATCAACGAAATCATGTTGAGTCCGGGCCTCACGAACGTGATGCGATTGTAATCGTCGGCCACGTCCAATAGTGGCAAGGCACGCTCGTCACCGACAATGATGGTCCGCGGCCACCGCACGAAACGATCGCGGTGGAATGACCGGATGTCGCACAATAAGTGTCCCAAGACGTTGTGGTACGGCGGTTGGTCGGCACCGCACTCGCTCCGGTGGACACCTGTGCCCAAGAAGTTGTCGAAGGTGTCATTGAGGAGCGGCTTGTGGCCCGAATCGTACAGCTCGTCCCAGTAGTCGAGGTCCTGGAATTTTGGCAGCAAGATTGGGCGCATGACGTGGACCTGGTATGATCGGAGCCATCGTCGAGTGTTGGCCGGCAGCGTGCGGAGGAGGGCTACGCTGCGTAGTTTGACCTCCGTTGGTGACATCCGCTGATCCAAAATGGGGGCGATCACCGAGACGAACCCCAATAGGTCCAAGATGGTAATGTAGAAATGCTCGGTGGCGCTGCCGAGCTGGCGGCCATTATGGCTAAAGCCACCATGAAGATAATGTTCGTTGGCCAGCGTGGTGTGGTTGGATCGTTTGAGCTCGACCGCGTCCCAGAAGCGTGAGCTGCTCATGTGGCTCCGGGGAACGGCCGGGTAACGGTGTCCATCACACACCCCCGGCTCGTGTAGTACTCCTTGTGGCAGGCGGGGCGCACGGATGGCGTTCTGGCTGTAGCTGCGTCGCATCTAAAATGAAGGAAGCACTGGTAAGTTTACATAGCATGGATGAAAATTAGGTCTGCCTTAACCTTCACCCTCGTTCTGGGTTTTGTGGGATTTTGGGTTCTACCTCGGGGTATGTGTCATTATGTCGGGTAGTTTAGTCCACTTGTGGGTCCGACTCATCGGACTCAGATTCCTCATGGGGTGGTGGTCGAGGTATGCGCTGTCGCCAAGCGGCGGGGTGCAGTTCTTGACTGGAGGGGTAGCGTGGGAACGTGGTTGGTGGCAAAGTTCCGCCGGGAGAGCGTTCTCCTGTTAAAAGTGGTCTTGGGGTCAGTATTGGCGCGCTGGTCATTGAAGTGGTGACACTAGTGGATTGTGCGCGTGTGGCAGAAGCTAGTCTAGTTGAGGTTCCCGCAGTATCGGCAGCGGTTGTCTCTGGTTCCTGAAAAGTCACGCGTCTAGGCCTACGTAAGGCGTCCTCTACTTCCTCGTCCGATGCTGCGCCATATGGCCTAAAGACCCGGTCTCTAGCCTGTCGATGCAAAAGGTGTCTGGTTGGAGCCGTTGCATGTGCGGTACTAAGTCGTGTTATTCCTGAGGAGGTGGTAGTGGCAGTGGTGCGTATCAACTCGGTAATGGTCACTGTGGATGGCCCCGGTTGTTCAGTGCTTGTAAATTGGATAGTTGAACTGCCTCGAGCCGACACTATTTGTTTCCGTTGGGTGGCCCGTCCGACAAGGCCTTTTCCCCGCTCCTCCGGCGGTGCTCGTGTGCTCCTTTGCTGTCTCGGCGGTGCTCGGGTGCGAGGAGGGGTGCTTAGTGTCACTGCTCGCCCAGTTCCCCTCCGAGGCGCTGGTGTTTCACTGCTTGAACTGGCAAGTGTGAATTCACTAAATGAGTCAGAGGCTCCCGGTTGCGTGGTAGGGGTCCTAGAACTGGTGCTGGATGTTTCCTGTCCTGCCTGAGCGCGTCGTTCGGTAGAGGACGGTTCCTGTGAAGTTTGGCTAGTTAACTCGTCGTCTGCATCAGCTGCTCTTACGTCTACTGTCGTACCCTCTCCGGAGGTTTCCGACAGGTAACTGGACAGTGGTGACCCTAGTGGTGGCTGGGTCATGGGTGCCTCGCGGAAGACCCATTGATGCGGAGACATAGGCCTGTTGGCGGCTGCTGGTGGAGCGCTATAAGGACGCATCGTTGTATAGTCTCCTATGGTTTGAGTGGACATTTCCATTGGTATTCGCAATCGCGATGCCATGATATGTTCAGCTGGTCTCGATTGAAATAATGGGTGGTCCTGCGCGGCGAGCATGATTGCGTAGCGTAGATCCCCCGATGTATATGGTCCTGGTACTACGATTCCGCCTGAGGCGCCGCGTGGCGTGGTGGATAGCGTGATATCTGCTGGGTAGAAATGTTGTCCCTCGAGTATTCCAACACCTACTGTTGGTACACCAAACGGGACTTCTTCACTAGTAGCCACTATTCTTTCCATCGTGGTCACTGGCACTGTATGTTGTCCGTACTCTACCTGCGTGTCTCGGCTACCAGGTTCTGGTATGTATGAAAAGGCCTCCTGGCTAGTAACCTGCTCTTGCGTTATTGGTGGCCAGGAAGGTTCTATTTCCCTATCCGGATCAGTTAGCGGGATCCGATTTCTGACTGTCCTCGGATTTTGAGGCTCGTAGTCGTCTGTCCGATACTCAATATGTTCCATTGCTGCTTGCTCAGCTTCGATCTCAGCGTAAGTCCGACGATAGAAATTAGGGTCGTTAGGGTCACCCATTTCTATACTTTCCGTATCGGAACTATCACTGACTGCTGTTCTTACTGTGCGGACTGCTACTTCGTCTACCGGCTCTATCTCGGTGACGAAATCCCTATCAGCGATAATGCGTTGGGTTGCCTCAGTTAGACCCCGCTCTAGCACGGAAGCGTGTACCTGCCCTAACCAATCTCCTACATTAGGTACTGGGTCTAATGCCCTAAAACATGGCTTGGTTCGATTAATATGTACGACATGCGCTATACCTTCTGGGTTAGAATGCATTCGTACGCGCATGCACGGCGGGGTGATCCCTAATATTTCGTATGGGCCACACCATCGAGGCGTGAGCTTCCTAGATGTTCCTGGTGTAGTATCGTGTCTATAAACCCAGACTAGCTCTCCTGCATGATAACGTGGTTCGCGAGCCCGCCTATCATATCTTAACCGGTTTAATTCTTGAGCGGCTTTCATTGATTGGTAAGCGCGCTCCCTGATAGAAGCCATCCAGCGCTGCGCGTTGGCCCTATAGGAATGTGCTCCTGTGTATCCAGTGGCTGCACTATGCGTGTCATACTCTCCGGGTAACCTAGGGTAAAATCCGTGCATTAGCAAAAATGGCGGGTATTTAGTTGCTGTGTGTACTGAAGAGTTATAGGCCATGATGCAGAATGGTAGGGATAGGTCCCATGAGTGGTGATCATCCCGTGGTACGCTTACTCGTAATAAGTATAGTAGTGTCCTATTGAATCTTTCGATTTCCCCATTTGCTTGAGGGTGGTAGGCTAAACTCATGTGTCGAAAGATTTGCATTTCCTGGCATAGCTCCTCGAACATGTGTGCTGTAAAGGCACCTCCTCTATCAGAATATAGCTCCCTGGGAGCTCCATACCTGTTGACTACCTCATATAGGAATATATGGGCAGCTGTATGAGCGTCCTGGTGCCTTATTGGCACTGCTATTGCAAATTTTGTGAACTGGTCTATGAATGCAATAACATAGCGATTTCCGGCTTGTGACCTGACCTGAATGTCTAGTATATCTACAAATACACGATACATTGGTTGATTTGCCAACGGAACCCTACCCAATCCGGTGGTTATCCGAGAAATTGGGTCCTTCGCGGACTGGCATAGGGTGCATCGCCTGATCCATTGTTGTACGTGTTCGGACATACCTTTCCAATAGTAGAACTGTTTTAGTTTAGCTATAAGCCGGTCACGGCCAGGGTGTCCTCCATATAAGGTATTGTGTTCATGTTTGAGTATTTGCTGTACTAAGGTGATCGGGACACACAATTTATAATTTATATCCCCTGGTTGCAGTGGATGCATGTATAGTATTTTGGTATCCGCGGCTAATTCGAAGTAGTGTGCCCGCATTTCAATTCTTAGCGCGCCCAGTTCGGCCTTAGGTCGTGTTTTGTTATATAGATACCACCAAATTGGACCCAGCTCGGGGTCATTTCGTTGGATATATGGTAAGAGTCGCACCAAATTAAAATCTGGGAGGTCCGAAAAGAACGGCAGATATATGTTTTCATGAGTGTCCTGTGCGTCCTCAATTCGGACGGTGGGGAGTATTTCCGTTTCGTAATGCATCATTAGTTTCATGAGCCTATCAAATTCTTGTTCTGTTGGTAACGTGGTTGCTCTTAGGCCCACTGTTTCGGATTCGGTGCGAAACGGTCTTTTGGGTCCTCGAGCCTGAGGTCTGCCTTCAGAACCCGAGATGGTGGTTGTACGGACCGACATCACTGGAGTTTCTCCTGGATCCATCCTAATTGGGATGGCACTTAACGTTGCTGCTTGTTGAGTCAGTGTTGCTGGGGGTACTGTAGCTGCTTGCGTGTCAGCGACTAGCTGTGATGGGATTGCTTCGGGGTTGGGTTGGCCTGGAGGAGCTATTGGGCTCCCTGTTATAGGGGTTGGCGCGCCAGTCGCGAGCGGTGCTACCGTGCGTACGGGATACGGGAAGTGCGATTGATCCCATGCTGCGCAGGTTGTTGGCGGGCGAGGTCCGGTGGATCGTCCTCGGCCCATCATGAGGATTTCGTAAGTGTCACCTAATTCCTCGACCACAGATGTGTCGTATCTGGGATTGCGTGATAGGGCATCTGCGTTACCATTTTCCTTACCTGGCCTATATAATATTTCGAACCCTCCAAACTCAAGCAATAGCTCACTTCGCCATTGGGACAAGCGTGAGTTTCTGGGTGGTTTATCAAAAAGAGTTTTAAGTGGTTTGTGGTCGGTCTCAACATGGAATTTGTGCCCTACTAAGTAATGCTTGAAATGCAATGCGGCCCACCTAATAGCGAGAGCTTGAGTTTCTATTGCGGGATACCTGCGTTGATAATCGAGGAGGGCCTTGCTAGCGTATGCAATGGGTTTTATTCCTTGTTTAGTTTTCTGGGATAATACTGCACCCATAGCATATCCGGAAGCGTCCGTTTGCAGGATAAACGGTTGCGTGAAATCCGGGTGGATTAGAACCGGTTCATCTAGTAGTGCTTGTTTCAGCTTCTTAAAAGCTTCCTCACACCTAGGGGTCCACTTAAATTCTGTATCCTTACGCTTTAATTCATTCAATGGTTCGCAGATTTCGGAGAAATTTTGAATGAATTTGTGGTAGTACCCTACAAGCCCTAAGAAACTTTGGAGCTGTTTCAACGTTTCCGGACGTTTAAATTCTTCTATGGCTATTGCCTTTTCTGGGTCTGGTTTGACGCCTTCGGTACTAATTATGTGTCCTAAGTATTTGAGGCTGCCTCGTCCGAAGTGGCATTTTGAAGGTTTGAGTTTTAAATTCGCTTTACGAAAACGGTCGAAGACCCGAATCACGTCTGCCAGATGGGCCTCAAATGACGGTGAGAAAACTAAGATGTCGTCGATGTATATTAGGCATTTTTCCCACTCAAGTCCCTTCAAAATCATCGACATGCAACGCTGAAAGGCTCCGGGGGATGAGTTTAGACCGAACGGCAGAACATTATACTCGTACTGTCCATGTACGGTCACAAAAGAAGTCTTATCTTTGGTTTCAGGATCCAATTCTAGCTGCCAAAATCCTTTATTTAGGTCCAAACTGGACATTAGCTTCGTGTTCCTGGGGCATCCTAGTATATCGTCTATTCGTGGCAGTGGGTACGCGTCTTGTTCAGCTACTGTGTTGACCTTCCGAAAGTCGACACAGAGTCGGAGAGAGCCGTCGCTCTTTGTTTCGTAGACTATCGGAGACCCCCAAGGTGAACTTGACGGAGCTATGAGGCCGGCGTCTAGCATGCTATTTAGTTCTTCCCTAAGGGGTTCACGTAAGGAATGTGCTAGTCTATACGGTGCTTGTTTGATTGGCTTTGCATCCCCTGTTTCTATGCGATGTCGGTGCTCCGTATATCGTCCAAGGTCAAAATCATGCGTGCTGAATACGTCTGCATTTTCAGCAATTGCGGTTTTCAGTTGTTTTAATTCGAAGGGTGATAGTAGTGTCTTATCGAAGTCTATTTTGCTCAATACGGTTTGAGCCCGTTCATGGTCAATGGAGCGCTTCCCTGCCTCTATATGCTCTATAATCCTCTCGGGGTGGGTAGTGATATGGTTTAGTTGCTTGGCCTCCTTATGCTCCTCATATCGTATCAAATTTTGATTTGTATCCTTAAGGAATTGTATAGTTGGATTGCTCATGACCTCTATGTGTCCGATAGTTTGTCCTGAGTATATGGTGACCGGAGTGTTGCCAAAATTGATAACTGCGATCGGTATGGTCCGCTGACTTCTGAGCACTAATGCGTGTGCCATTGCGATATCCGTCATTTCGGGAGCGGGGACAAATAGAGCGGGTCCTACGCCTGTGTCAGCAATTTCGGGGATAGCGTTGATAAACGTTTCTGTATTTGGTTCGATGGTGGTGAGTTTTCTGCACATCACTGCTATTAAGGGTGGGTCATAACGCTCTAAGCCTGCGAAGGGTATTTTGGCTTCCTCTTCGTCTATGCCAATTTCTAAACAGCGCTCGCGAAAGTTTATGATACATTTTGGCAGCTGCGACAAAAAATTGGTTCCTAAAATGCAATGGTACGGTGCGGTTTGGGTAACGAAAAATTCCGTCTGTACCTTAATAGGTCCAATCGATAAAGGTACACTGATGCTACCGTCCAATGCTAATTCCTGTTTGGTGGCCGATACTATCCGTGTCGAGTCGTCTGGGCGGGGCTGAAGGCCTAGCTTAGTTACCAAATGTTGTGATACGATAGAGACGTCCGCGCCTGTATCGATCAACGTGAGGACTGGTGTCCGGTAAATGAAAGCGTTAATGAGCAACGGTGCGTCTATGTGGTGCATGGCGTTGACTTGTCGGTGGTAAGATACTGTGCGATCTCCCCTACGTTGCGCACGCTCGGATACTGCAAATAGTTCCGTAGGTTCCACCAGCACCACGTCCTCGTCCTCTTTGGGGTTATTTAGTCGAGCCGATCGACGAGGGCTCAATGTCCGCAATTCCAGGTGTTCCGTGGAAGCGGCTGGAGCTGAGACTGTAGGCCGGACTGCATCTGGAGTACCATACTCGTTCCCGGTTTTGATGTTCAGTTCAAGTCTCTTTGGGTTTGTTTGACCACACGGACATTGTCTCCACCAACGCTGTACGCGTCCTTTTATGCATTTGGGACAGAAGCCTGCTTTCTTCCTGAAGTAGATTATCGCCCCTATGCCCACAATTACTAGCACGACAAGCATCCAAAGGTAAGGAGCTACTCCTGTTGTTGTAATGTATGGGAAGTCGATCACCTTCTTCAACTGCTCGTCAGCTATTTGTTGCACTTGTAAGTTGGTAGCCTTAGCATGTTCTAATGAGCTCCAAGTGATAGGCCTGAGAGGAATATCTGGGAAGTCATGTATGGTGATGTTAGGTCCAATGTGAACGGTGACTTCTTGAGCGTCTAATGTGCTGGCGAGCATTAGTGGTCCGACCACTAGTTGGGTGTAATTGCTGTGAGACAACCATAAGACTCCATTTTCTGGTATCATAATGGTTTCTCCGCGCGTAACGTGGCTGAGGTGCTTTTGCTTGGAGACCACGGCTTTGGGCTCGGCGGTTCGAATTAGTACTCCTTGCGCGGTGGTGTACACGTCGGTATGGTTAACCATTGGTCCGACCAACGCGCTGTTCCTGCATATGCGGCGCGTGTCATCAGGAGCGTCTTCGCCCATGATGATCCAATCCAAACAGCGTGAGGAATGATCGGTGGCCAAAGCGTGAACTTCGCAGAAAGCAATGCCGGGTCGCGTGTTGCATGCGTGCAAGTTCAAAACCTCATACCGTGCCTGTTCAACTCGTGTGGCATACTCCGGCAGGGGTAATCTCATGTGCGCGCTACGTTCTGGTACGTTCCAACCAACGTTGTATATCCGAAAGTAAGGCCGGACATCGTCCGACGTGACTAGCGGTACCCTTAGGATGAATGCAAACTTGAACGTACCCAGGTCAATATGCACTGGGTAAATTTGCCCGAACTGGTAGGCTAACGCCGGCTCGCGTAGTAGTATGGTTTGCCCTATCCTTGGATCCTTTTCAAATAGGCGCTTTAGTGTTGCGGCATCCACTACCTTGGGTGATAACTGCCCGCTCATCATGGCTTCCATGACGGCGTCGGCCGAAGAGCGCAGGCTGGTGAGAAACATATGGTTTACCAATTCGCGGTGTACCTCGGTCACGTAGCGTTGTTCCTGGCACCTAACCTGTTCTATAATGCCGACCACTTCCTGCATTTCATGGTGCAAGAAGGAGTAAAGCGTGTTAATTTCAAAATTGCTCGCGAGTTGCCCTGGGCCACACTGTAAGTGTTTCGCATTTCCTTAGATAATGCT
The DNA here is from genome assembly GCA_030248225.1 of Trileptium ribeirensis. Taxonomy (NCBI): domain Eukaryota; kingdom Metazoa; phylum Nematoda; class Enoplea; order Enoplida; family Thoracostomopsidae; genus Trileptium; species Trileptium ribeirensis. Next base: position 5,620 of record JASANE010006232.1, on the reverse strand, counting down.
ATCACTTGTTTATTCAGGTCCTTTAGATGCACTGCATTTGTAAAGGCTACCCCTACTCCTAGAAATCCTGTAACTACGCCAGCAGCTCCGGCTAGGGCAGCGAGAAATCTTTTCTTACGAGCCTTTGGCTCTTCACAAAAATGAGCGTTCGCTTCGCAGTATTCTCGCATTAGAGCCATGTAATAACTTGTATCTAGCACACCTTGATATGTGCTTCTCAGTTCTCGCTCCAACTCTTGAATTTTGCGTTGTAAGTCCGGCATGGTAGTACAATTCGGGTTGGGACAACAGTTTCCCAGGCATGGTTTACCCCTGGGGGTGTAGACACACCACGCCATACCGGTTGCTTGCCTGCTCGGTTGTAACCCATCTAGGGACAATCGCAAAACGATTGGTAGAAAAGTGGATCGCGAGGCAGTTATTACCAGACCCTGTGGTTCGATCAAGGTGCCTACTTGTTGGTTGACCATAGCTCCTAAGCGTGCTACCTGGTCCGAAAATGGCGTGGCGATTGCCTGGGTCTGACCCATTTGTTGAACGATAAGCAGGAAAATCACTAATCCCACGAATCTAATCCCTCGGCTCCACAATTCTGCAGCTGCTACATTTTGTCGACTTAGTCTATTTGAGGAGGGCCGTACCGACCTGGTCAGTATTGCTCGGCCACCGTCAGTCGTGTCAACGTGCGGTTCGTCCCCGGGATCGTCATTGTCCGAAGGTGAGTCGAGGTCAGAAACCACGTCGTCTGAGTCGAGCGTCACGATAGCGGGTATGTTAAATTCGTCCTCGCTCATATCACTGGGCGCTGCGCTCAACTCGCTCTCGAGCTCCTCCTCGTCAATGAATGTTATGTCCGCGTCCGGATTGACAATCGAGCCCGCATCCATGTCGTCGTCCGGATCAGCTTGCCAGATATTTTGTGCGGGCTGACGCAACCATAATAGTCTCAAGTATAGCAGTTCTTCGCGTTTCTGCACGCTGTCTACTTGCTTAAAAATAGCATTCGCTATGACTGCATATACGATGTGGTCAATTGACAGCACCGGTGCAATGGGACCGGATTCGCCATATTCCGTAACGAGGTAGTCTAGCAAATACGGTGCGTTGGTCACAGTTTCTAACCATTCCAAATTAGCTTCCCTGTATGCGGTCAACTCAGGAGCTGTGTGCAACCCATATGTACGACTTGGCTGGATGGTGATAGTTCCATTGCGTCGGACTATGCCGTATTCGGCAGACAAATTTCCCGTATAGTCCCACTCGCCATGATACGTGACAAAAGTACAACCACGGGTGGGCATAAAATTAGTGTTATGTCGTCCCTCGCACGCCTGGCATGTCTGAAGGATAGGAATCTGAGAACGGTATATTTCAGTAATAGCTTCAGTAATACTCATTGAGTTCAACACCCGGGCGACTATTCCAGTAAGCCTTCGAGATGTCTCACCATACTACTGCTGACATGTATCCCAGCCATAGTGTGCAAGAACGGAGATGCGAACCCTAACAGCCCGGACACAACGGCAGCGTCCCGCCGTCGCTCCAGTGGGGCCGTTCCAGCTACCCTGATCATGAGCAACTGGTGGGCGTGGCATATCCGTTCCGACACCGCTATGACTCTTCGATAAAATAAGGCCCTAGCGAGTACCTGTTCTCTTCCTGGGCGTAGGCGAGGGGGTATGAATGAATAGCGGGGTACTTTCCCAGGTCCCAAGGTTATGATTGTAGGTGCGAACTCGGATTCTGGACCCAGCAATATCAAACGCTCCTCGTTGGGCAATCCCTGTAGGATTAAGGGCTCTACCTTTTCTTCAGTAGGACCCTTCGCAAATATCTTTCTTAGCGCGAGATCAAGAGTATGTTGTGTATTAGTGCGCGAGTTTAGTGGATGCGTGGCCTGTTCAGCTTGTGTTATTGGATCGTCATTAAGTTCTGTGGTGGGGTTCACGTCAATGGTGTCCCAAAGCGGTCTAATTCGCAATGATCTAGGTGTAGCCAGTGTTTGCTCAATTATGTCCATCAGGTTGACCGGCAATCCGGTCGTTCCATATCCAATTTCCTTCACTATTTCTCTACTTAGGTAACAGGTCACTATCTCTGGTTGTGCTGCTAATTGTTCCACAATTCGGTTACTTGCTCGGGCGTTTATGTCCACTTCGGGTACCATAGGTGTCACAATCATAATATTCGAGCTTAGGCTAGCAGTTATTGGTTCCTCTGGTTCACTGTTAAGTTTTGCTTGTTCCTTCGGTCCGGTATAAAATTCCATTGGTTCAATTGGTTCCACTTTCTCATCCCTACCGCTCAAAATTGGGTTCATTGTGGCTCGACTATCATGATCAATTATGTCAGAAATAATTTCGGCACTCGGCTCGGTTTTGTCTCCATGTGGCTCGGTACCCGTTTCGCTCACAAGCAGCACAGCTTCTCCTCCCGGTTCTACACACACGCTGGAGGCATCGGTTCCGGCCGACTCAGATTCGAACGCACACATATTCACCTGCCGGTTGGATTGGCTATGCCACGACAGACTCAAACCGCAGTCTCCGACCTGGTCAGATCCCACGGCCCCTACACTTAGGGATCGGGCTCTACGCGAGTTTGATCCTACATATAAATTACAATTTTGAACGGAGCTAGGGCAATCGGGACAGCTCACTTCCCAACGCCTCCCTTGCACCTGGCCAGTGTCCACGAGCGGTCTTCCCCGGCCTCTAAAGATACTAGGGTACACATACGCTTTCGAATTTTGAACGGAGTTAGGACAATCGGACTGACCCGTGTTCCGAAGGTCTCCATCGCACCTGACCAGTGTCCACGAGCGGTCTTCCCCGGTCGGTTGAAACGCTACAGGGGCCTCACACGGCCGCCCTAAATTGGTGGGAGCCAGTTTAGTATCGGATGCATCCACTCGGTTAAGTTCATTTAGTTCCCTTGGTTCTAGGTTTCCTTCCGCTAGGTTGCTTGGTACTCCATTCCATCCGCTAGGTTCCGCTAGGTTAAGTTCCATTAGGTCCTCCATATCCGCTAGTCCATTAGGTTCCATTAAGTTCACAAGTTCCTCCGCAGGTTCTTCTGGTTCAGCTTCACATGTATAATTTTGAATAAGCCTACGGAAAGTCGCTTCCCCAGGTTGTGCCGTGCCGGCGTTAGAGCCATTACCAGACACGCGACCCCTATTAATCGGCCCCCGAAGTCCGAACGGCGTCTCTCTAGGTTCCATTCCATTAGGTTCGCTAGGTTCTCCATCCGCTAGGTTCTTAGTTTCCATCCGATGTGCAGCCGCCTGAGATGGGTTACACGTGCCAGCGTTTGGGTCATTGCTAGACACGGATGCCCTATTAATCGGCCCCCGAAGTCCGAACGGCCACCTCCCATATTTCTCACTCGGCACATCAGGATCATTAGGTTCCTTTGGTTCCATTAGGTTCTCGGTTCCTCCTCCCCTCTCACTCCTCTGCTCGGTATCTCGGTACTCTTCACTTCGCGCTGACTCCATTTTGGGATATACATATAAGTCGGTTGGCCAACCATTACTCACAGGGTCACGAGTCACACCCTGTGCACCAAGGGTCGGAGACAGTGAAACCGAGCGCCGTTCGGTTTTAGAGTTAATTTGTTCCATGTTACGCCCTACTTCTACTGTTTTAGTTAGTTCGCTGTCAATTGCGTTGTAGTCTCCATTGTCGCCCCACGACCTGGTCGCTTGCGGCAATACTCCTGCAGGTGTTCGGTTCGTTTGTAACAAATTCAGTTGATATGGCGTTGGTTCAGGTTCAAATTCACACTGGCATTCGTTTTCCACTTCACTATTTGGGTCCTCCTGTGCGTATTGTGCGCTGTCTCTAGAGATCATTGCATTAATTTGTGCCGATCGGGCACTCAAACCAGCTCCCGCGCGTTCCTCTAAGGTTGACATTTCGTGTCGCATAACGTCTAAACGGTGTGCGAGCTCGGGGTCAGCTGCTCGAGTGACTGACATAACTACTGCGTTGCGGCGACCAGATTGGTCATTTTGACTCATGGGCGCCTGTGAAGGCCTAGCTCGAGGGGCTGCCCCTGCCTGGCTAGCATTGTTCCATCCGTTACTAGGTGTACGCGGGCGGAAAGGTGCTGCTTCAGCTGACAATGGTTGTGATGGGCCTGTGTAACGCGAGCTAGGTGGGTTATTATAGGTGTTGTGCCAATTGCTAGGTCCATTAGCATCGCTGCCACGCGAACGGTTGTAATATTCAGTTCGGCCATAGTTTCCGTATGTGTTTGGAGCAGGTTCAGGGCGGTAATATCCTTGCTGCCCGTAACTTATAGGTCCTCGCTGATGGTTCCATTCATCGCGTCGCGAGGATCGACCTGCTCCTCTGTGTTCAATTACTCGGTACCGAGGGCGGTTGCTGTACTGCGGGGGTGCACTAGGATAACCGTTAACGGGTGCGGGTGCATTCTGCATGTAGCCTGGGGCTGCGCGTGTTGACAAGCGAGTGTATTCATTTAGGAGTGGGTCGTACACGTCGGTTCGATAGTACGGGCATTCCCGTGCAAAATGTCCAATAAAACCGCATCGGAAGCATTGGTTACCTATGGGTGCTGCTGGAATAGCGTTAGCGCCGGCTGCCGGGGTTACACTATTCTGCATCATCGCGTTCAGTTGGTGCTGTTCGGTGCGTTTATCTAGCAGGTCAATAAGCCGAGCAATCGTGGCGTCGCTACTGGCTGCAGTGCGTTTGTTCTCGTCCAAAGCTTCGCGGATTTGGTCTACCAGTTGGGTAGTCTCGCCTCCCTGTGACATGCAGTTTACCGTTTTGGGCCGGCTGCTCTTGCGAACCGGTATTCCGATTACTTCTTTCTGTGAAGCTAGAATAGCGTCCTCCTTATATTTGAGCTTATCCATCATGTGCTTAAAAGACGGGTATGTCTTTCCTATGACGCTAGATTTTAATTCCCGTCGTAGTCCTTGTCGCAGAAATTTCTGTAGCAAGGCGTCGCGTTGGTCACCCTCAACCTCCGGGAACGCTTTGTCCACAAGGTTCTGTAAGTCAAGTCCATACAGGGCAACTGATTCACGTTCCCCTTGCACTCGCATGCGTAGAGTTATTAAAGCGTCCTCGTCACGTTGCGATGACGAATACATGAAGCCCATGTTATAGCAAAGAGCCTCATAGGTTTGCTTTTGACAGTCGGGGAAGCTTTCATATATTTTGAGGGCTTCCCCCTTCAGAACAGTTGGAAAGCAAATCAGTTTCTGGTCCAGAGTCCACCCGTTTGCATCAGTCAAGTTGTCATAAGTAGCCAGCCAGGCTTCAAAGTCCTGTCCATGGGCTCCTGAAAATGGTGGGATGTCCCGTACTTGAATGATGGGACCCGTCGTTGTTCGCTGTGTCCATTCCTGCAGAATTGCAACCAGAGGACCTCCCGAAGCGGCTGGGCTCGGTCCATTTGTACTACCAGCCGTAGTGGCAGTGCCACTTCCTGTATTCGTCGTTCCCGCTGCGCTACTTAGTGGTGTCCTATTTGCGCTCGCTGGCAACGACATTTTGGACCGAATTTAGTTATTAATCCCTATTTGTTTTGAGTTTGTGTGGCGTCCGTGGTCCCAGTCTGACGTGGGTACGGATGATATGAT
>JASANE010006230.1:0-126203 GCA_030248225.1 Trileptium ribeirensis | reverse complement strand
GCAGTGATATACACTACAGTTTTACACAAACATCGCTTCCCTGATTATAAATTTATTAACCGGTAGTCTGCCAACGATAAGTTCTAGTTACGCAAGCAGTGATATACACTACAGTTTTACACAAACATCGATTCCCTGATTATAAATTTATTAACCGGTAGTCTGCCAACGATAAGTTCTAGTTACGCAAGCAGTGATATATACTACAGTTTTACACAAACATCGATTCCCTGATTATAAATTTATTAACCGGTAGTCTGCCAACGATAAGTTCTAGTTACGCAAGCAGTGATATACACTACAGTTTTACACAAACATCGATTCCCTGATTATAAATCTATTAACCGGTAGTCTGCCAACGATAAGTTCTAGTTACGCAAGCAGTGATATACACTACAGTTTTACACAAACATCGATTCCCTGATTATAAATTTATTAACCGGTAGTCTGCCAACGATAAGTTCTAGTTACGCAAGCAGTGATATACACTACAGTTTTACACAAACATCGATTCCCTGATTATAAATCTATTAACCGGTAGTCTGCCAACGATAAGTTCTAGTTACGCAAGCAGTGATATACACTACAGTTTTACACAAACATCGATTCCCTGATTATAAATCTATTAACCGGTAGTCTGCCAACGATAAGTTCTAGTTACGCAAGCAGTGATATACACTACAGTTTTACACAAACATCGATTCCCTGATTATAAATCTATTAACCGGTAGTCTGCCAACGATAAGTTCTAGTTACGCAAGCAGTGATATACACTACAGTTTTACACAAACATCGATTCCCTGATTATAAATCTATTAACCGGTAGTCTGCCAACGATAAGTTCTAGTTACGCAAGCAGTGATATACACTACAGTTTTACACAAACATCGATTCCCTGATTATAAATCTATTAACCGGTAGTCTGCCAACGATAAGTTCTAGTTACGCAAGCAGTGATATACACTACAGTTTTACACAAACATCGATTCCCTGATTATAAATCTATTAACCGGTAGTCTGCCAACGATAAGTTCTAGTTACGCAAGCAGTGATATACACTACAGTTTTACACAAACATCGATTCCCTGATTATAAATCTATTAACCGGTAGTCTGCCAACGATATCTTTTGCGCGTATATAGCTAGTTTTATTTATTATATTATTTTGAGTTGAGTTCTAGTTACGCAAGCAGTGATATATCACTACAGTTTTACACAAACATCGATTCCCTGATTATAAATTTATTAACCGGTAGTCTGCCAACGATAAGGTCTCGTTCGCGAAGTGATATATAGTTTTTGTTTGTTTATCTTTGGTAGTCTGAAGATATTCTAGTTACGCAAGCAGTGATATACACTACAGTTTTACACAAACATCGATTCCCTGATTATAAATCTATTAACCGGTAGTCTGCCAACGATAAGTTCTAGTTACGCAAGCAGTGATGTTTTACAAAACATCAATTCCCTGAATTAAATCTATTAACCGGTAGTCTGCCAAACGATAAGTTCTAGTTAGGAACATATATACACTACAGTTTTACACAAACATCGATTCTTATTGTCTCGATGTTCTGTAGCGCGTGATATTGTTTTTCCTGATTATAAATCTATTAACCGGTAGTCTGCCAACGATAAGTTCTAGTTACGCAAGCAGTGATATACACTACAGTTTTACACAAACATCGATTCCCTGATTATAAATCTATTAACCACGCTCCAACGAAAGAATCTACGTTACGCAAGCAGAGAAATACACTACAGTTTTACACAAACATCGATTCCCTGATTATAAATCTATTAACCGGTAGTCTGCCAACGATAAGTTCTAGTTACGCAAGCAGTGATATACACTACAGTTTTACACAAACATCGATTCCCTGATTATAAATCTATTAACCGGTAGTCTGCCAACGATAAGTTCTAGTTACGCAAGCAGTGATATACACTACAGTTTTACACAAACATCGATTCCCTGATTATAAATCTATTAACCGGTAGTCTGCCAACGATAAGTTCTAGTTACGCAAGCAGTGATATACACTACAGTTTTAAACAAACATAATTTTTCGATTCCCTGATTATAAATCTATTAAACTGTATTCTGCCAACGATAAGTTCTAGTTACGCAAGCAGTGATATACACTACAGTTTTACACAAACATCGATTCCCTGATTATAAATCTATTAACCGGTAGTCTGCCAACGATAAGTTCTAGTTACGCAAGCAGTGATATACACTACAGTTTTACACAAACATCGATTCCCTGATTATAAATCTATTAACCGGTAGTCTGCCAACGATAAGTTCTAGTTACGCAAGCAGTGATATACACTACAGTTTTACACAAACATCGATTCCCTGATTATAAATCTATTAACCGGTAGTCTGCCAACGATAAGTTCTAGTTACGCAAGCAGTGATATACACTACAGTTTTACACAAACATCGATTCCCTGATTATAAATCTATTAACCGGTAGTCTGCCAACGATAAGTTCTAGTTACGCAAGCAGTGATATACACTACAGTTTTACACAAACATCGATTCCCTGATTATAAATGGTCTATTAACCGGTAGTCTGCCAACGATAAGTTCTAGTTACGCAAGCAGTGATATACACTACAGTTTTACACAAACATCGATTCCCTGATTATAAATCTATTAACCGGTAGTCTGCCAACGATAAGTTCTAGTTACGCAAGCAGTGATATACACTACAGTTTTACACAAACATCGATTCCCTGATTATAAATTTATTAACCGGTAGTCTGCCAACGATAAGTTCTAGTTACGCAAGCAGTGATATACACTACAGTTTTACACAAACATCGATTCCCTGATTATAAATCTATTAACCGGTAGTCTGCCAACGATAAGTTCTAGTTACGCAAGCAGTGATATACACTACAGTTTTACACAAACATCGATTCCCTGATTATAAATCTATTAACCGGTAGTCTGCCAACGATAAGTTCTAGTTAGGCAAGCAGTGATATACACTATTAATCGATTCCCTTTTAAATCTCTTACCGGGTTTGTGCCACGATCGTCTTGTTCGCGCGGATATACACTACCAAATGATTCCGTTATAAATCTATTAACCGTATCTGCCAACGATAAGTTCTAGTTACGCAAGCAGTGATATACACTACAGTTTTACACAAACATCGATTCCCTGATTATAAATCTATTAACCGGTAGTCTGCCAACGATAAGTTCTAGTTACGCAAGCAGTGATATACACTACAGTTTTACACAAACATCGATTCCCTGATTATAAATCTATTAACCGGTAGTCTGCCAACGATAAGTTCTAGTTACGCAAGCAGTGATATACACTACAGTTTTACACAAACATCGATTCCCTGATTATAAATTTATTAACCGGTAGTCTGCCAACGATAAGTTCTAGTTACGCAAGCAGTGATATACACTACAGTTTTACACAAACATCGATTCCCTGATTATAAATCTATTAACCGGTAGTCTGCCAACGATAAGTTCTAGTTACGCAAGCAGTGATATACACTACAGTTTTACACAAACATCGCTTCCCTGATTATAAATCTATTAACCGGTGGTTTTGGTTGGGGGGGGGGGGTTTGCGTGTTGTTTCGGGTCTGCCTTGGTCGTTGCGCGTGATATCCTCGTTTCCCTCGTTTCGTATTTCCGGGTCGCCACATCGTCGTCGCAGCAGTGATATCCTCGTTTTCCAAACATCGCCTTCCTATGATTATCTCTCTTCGAGTCTGCCAACGATAAGTTCTAGTTACGCAAGCAGTGATATACACTACAGTTTTACACAAACATCGATTCCCTGATTATAAATCTATTAACCGGTAGTCTGCCAACGATAAGTTCTAGTTACGCAAGCAGTGATATACACTACAGTTTTACACAAACATCGATTCCCTGATTATAAATTTATTAACCGGTAGTCTGCCAACGATAAGTTCTAGTTACGCAAGCAGTGATATACACTACAGTTTTACACAAACATCGATTCCCTGATTATAAATTTATTAACCGGTAGTCTGCCAACGATAAGTTCTAGTTACGCAAGCAGTGATATAGACTACAGTTTTACACAAACATCGATTCCCTGATTATAAATTTATTAACCGGTAGTCTGCCAACGATAAGTTCTAGTTACGCAAGCAGTGATATACACTACAGTTTTACACAAACATCGATTCCCTGATTATAAATTTGTTTAACCGGTAGTGTGTCAACGATAAGTTCTTGTTACCAAGCAAAAAACGAGACCATGACGTTAAAATAATACTACAAAACGAAGGTTGTGTCAACACAACAACTGTTACATTTTACAACTAATACTCCAGCCGGAAAAAAACATCGGACAATTCTGCGATATAAACTAGATGCTACGCTGAGGCCGTTTGTTTGGTAGCTATAATTTTATTTTACTTAAACGCATTACTGTACTACTTTTATACGAACGGCAAATAAACTGTAAGGCCACAATATTGACGCCACGCTGCATCATGTACTTAACGTAAATATTATAAAATGTACATATGTAATCGGATCAGTATTTTATAGTTATTAACAGATATTCTGTAATAACGAAATACGTCTTTTAGGTTATACGCATTTATACCGTAAACTCGATCAATTTTGTGGAAACTAATTTCCTCTGACACTGACCTCGCTGTGAAGGTTTGAAATCTCCATTACAACAATATTTATGACATTTTTAGGTGTTTTGGTACTGAATTTTTTTGAAAAACAATTTTTCGGTAGATGTATAATTTTATAAACCACTCGAACGTAACTGAATCGAATGGTGGTAAAATCAACTAAATTTATGTGTTAACGTCATCGGCGAATGCTCAACTTTCACATAAATAGGCATAACTAACTCCTGAATACATTAACAGATTTGAGCTGATTTTGACACTATTCGACTTAGACCATTCGAGTTATTGACATATTTACTAATATTAGATGTGGCTGGAGTTATAACTAGACTGGTCCAAACAAAATTTGTTACATTACGCACTAAAATTTAAATTTGCCCGGATGTCTTTGCCAGTGCAACCGTATATCTTAGCGATAATATTACCACTGACAAGTCACCTAGGTTCACGCCCACTGTGAAAATTTGGGCTAAACCAGTTCACTTTCAACCTACCTACAAACGATAACAGCAAAAAACGAGCTGATAGTACACTGAAACATGGGGTTGTTTGACTAATGATCCCGAACACATGGAGATATACACCTGATACTGCAGCTGTAGACGCGTAGGTTTACGCACCCACTAGACAAAAATTTAGCTAAATAGCTTCATCGGTGGCTGAATTATTAGAGTTACAACAAATTTTCAAGAATTACATATGGTATACAAAACATTAAGTTTATAAACACTAATCCACATGATCTATTTAATGATTTTTATTAAAATCCCGATATTTTGACTTTGATTTTGTTGATTTGACATAATTATTGAATTTATAGAACCTATCACACTCTACATAGTACCAAGAGTGCATTTAGGGAAGAGTATGACACTTCCCTGCACTCATGCGTTAGCCCGTGTTTGATGTCGCGGGCGTTTTCGGCCTTACCCCCCCCAGTTTCTGAGGGGTCCAGATGCCCCGACCCCCCATTTCTGGGGGGTAGCTCGGACCCCCCCCCCCCGTTTTTTGGGGGTCGGTCGGAGCCCCCAATTTCTGGGGGTGTCGGGTTATAAGTAGCTGCTTTTGAACCGACCCTCCAGGAATTGGGGGGGGTACGACCGACCCCCAAAAGCTGGGGGGTCCGAGCTATCCCCCCCAGAAACTGGGGGAATAAGGCCAACAACGCCCGCAAAATCAAACACGGGCTAACATATGAGTGCAGGGAAGTGTCATACTCTTCCCTAATGCACTCTTGGGGTATTACAATTAGTGCGCGACGCCAATCTTTGCTCAAGATCGGCAGCATAACGACATGTTTATCTTTTAGTTCACAAATTACAAGGTTGAAACCAGCATTTTGTTGAACTAATGTCTGCTGCCACTTAGGCTAGACGTAAGGGTAATTTTTTTGTTTATAATTATAACAACTGTGAATATGCCACGCTTAAGTCTCGTTACTACGTTATACGACAATAGGAAAGATTGTGACTTTGATGAACTAACCATCTCGCAGTTGGAGCTGGTCGTCCAATGGCTTCGCAGTGGAATACCACACAACGATTGAGTGGAGTGATTTTATCGCCAACTGGTCTGACTATTTCTGGTTTCGAGCCTGAAGTATAAATGTAACTTAATAGACCAAAAATGTTGCAGAATTGCCCTCTTCCAAAATGAGACAGCACCATATATCGTATTTCAATAATGTGAGCTGTTTTTCGTTTGAGCAACTGGCCTGACTACAATTAACGTTTAAGAAAAGGGTAACTAAATACATGCCTAGAACTGCATATAATATGCATACATGTAATTCACACAGGTAATGCAAACACGTATTACATATACTCATACATGGGTATTACATTATGCTAATGCTATGTATATATTGCTTAAGGCTGCAGTTTGTCTTCCTGTACTTATATAAAACGAAATTTCGCGACTTGAAAACCTTCTAGCAAAACGCTAAAGAAAGCTGTGTTTGAATAACTTCAGCGCAGTGTAATCGAATAATGACTTTCGACTGAACAAAAATTCAAGTTAAAAACGTATACTGGTATAGTTTCCAGAGCTTTCTTAGGTCAACCACTATGGTTTCAACACTTCATAAATTTATTAGAAACGTAATAAAATTATCATTAACATGTTATTATAAGTGCCTGTATTTGGAATAGTACCTGGATTAGTAGTATTTAATTTAACTTTAAATGTATAACAACAAGCATTTCATATAAAGGAGGAGGATTTTGCGTGACTACGCTAAGGTGAGTATTTGTAAAAAAAGTAATGACATTTAAAAAAATGAAATATGAAACGCTTTCGAAAACGCCATGAAGTGTCTATTTTGTTACTGATGAGTAAGCTTTAGAACTTGTCCAAACTCAATAACAAATCGTCATAGCAGGCAAACTTAATTGCGAAAAAAGATTTTTAAATCTAAAACCCGTAACAACTAGTAAATTGCAAAAATTGTGTGAATGTTAACTGATATTATAGTGTTATAGGAGCAGCCAACGATGCCTTGGTATGCAAAACCAGGCTTCCACAAAAAGCATCACTAAGCTAAACCATCCTCAAGTGATGGTGTCTTCGTGAACAATACACAAACTTTACTAACCTCCTGTTTCATGAATCTTCAGTGTGGTGGACATCGATGGCTCACCAGAACCTGCACTGTTGACGGCAATAATTCGGAAATCATATTCCTTAAACTCGATCAAATTCGGAACTGTGTACTCCAAATCGGTGACGTTATATGTGTTGCACTTTTGCCATGGGGACATGCCACCGGCTTCACGACGTTCAACAATATACCCTAGAATGAAAAACCATGCTGTACTACAATTAAATGGTACTAAAGTCAGTGGATTACAGAGAGATGTAATGAGTAAGGCAATTCAGTACTCCAAATCTGTGACGTTATATGTCTTGCCCTTTTGCCATGGGGATATGCCACCGGCTTCACGACGTTCAACAATATACCCTAGAATGAAAAACCCTGCTGTACTACAATTAAATGGTACTAAAGTCAGTGCAAAGAGTTGTAATGAGTAAGGCAATACAGTACTCCAAATCGGTGACGTTATATGTCTTGAACTTTTGCCATGGGGATATGCCACCTTCTTCACAAACGTTCAACAATATACCCTGAGTGAAAAATCCTGCTGTACTAGAATTACATGGTACTAAAATCAGTGGATTACAGAGAGATGTAATGAGTAAAGCAATACACCGTGCACCAAAGGAGTTTTGCGGAGATATTAAAAGTACATCAGGCAGCCGATATGACACAACTTGTGAATTTTATTTGGCTTTTCGAAACCTGCAAATAATGAGCTTTCGAACATCACTTGAAATATATTTAAACTGATATCGACATTGAATTTTTACAAACCGATAGAATTTGTCATCAACGATAATGGCTATCGAAATAAATTTCAATCATTTAGTTAATCGTTTAAAATACCAGGTGGAGTCCAGGTTGTTTGTCTATGTGTGTTACTCTCGTGTTAGATTAAAAAATTTGCTAAAACTTGGAGCACACATTGATTATAAAAAAAACTGCTTAACAATTCGCAGTAAAACTGCTATATTATACAAGGCAAAACCATTTATTTGCATTGAGAAAATAACAGATTTATTTTTGTAGTACTATATTCTCTCTAGTGAAGTTTTTTCGCTTTCGTTAATTTGTTCTTATAGAATAAAACATACCTGTAATTTTGGAACCCCCATCCGATAACGGTTTAGTCCAAGATATCGTAGCGTAATTCCGGCCAATACTATTAGCATTTGGAGCTCCTGGTGGGCCAGGAGGACCTAAAGTGCAAATATATGTAGATGAATAAGCGATAATAATTTGGAGCTCCTGGCGGGCCAGGGGGACCTAAAGTGCAAATATATGTAGATGAATAAGCGATTATAATTTGGAGCTCTCGGTGGGCCAGAAGGACCTAAAGTGCAAATATATGTAGATGAATAAGCGATAACAATTTGGAGCTCCTGCTAGGCCAGGAGGAACTAAAGTGCAAATATATGTAGATGAATAAGCGATAACAATTTGGAGCTCCTGGTAGGCCAGGAGGAACTAAAGTGCAAATATATGTAGATGAATAAGCGATAATAATTTGGAGCTCCTGGTGGGCCAGGAGGACCTAAAGTGCAAATATATGTAGATGAATAAGCGATTATAATTTGGAGCTCTCGGTGGGCCAGAAGGACCTAAAGTGCAAATATATGTAGATGAATAAGCGATAACAATTTGGAGCTCCTAGTAGGCCAGGAGGAACTAAAGTGCAAATATGTAGATGAATAAGCGATAACAATTTGGAGCTCCTGGTAGGCCAGGATGACCTAAAGTGTAAATATATGCAGATGAATAAGCGATAATAATTTGGAGCTCCTGGTGGGCCAGGAGGACCTAAAGTGCAAATATATGTAGGTGAATAAGCGATAATAATTTGGAGCTCCTGGTAGGCCAGGAGGACCTAAAGTGCAAATATATATAGGTGAATAAGCTATAATAATTTAGAGCTCCTGGTGGGCCAGGAGGACCTAAGGTGCAAATATATGTAGGTGAATAAGCGATAGTAATATTCCTATACATGCAGAAGTTCCAAGATTCCGGGGGTGGTAGTCCATCTCTTCGGGGTGAAGGCTTTCGGCCTCCCAGGCGTACGGGTGGGGTAGTGCGACTTCGGCGCCGGAAAGCAGGGTGTCAGGGGTGAGTGAGGTAGCCGCTTCCCTGACTGATCCGAACCTCACTAACCCTGCTACCCAATCTATCAGCATGTATTAATATTCCGTAATAATCAACTATTTATACGCTATCATTTGTTGGCACAGTATTAGCTTTATGATAACTCCATTATTTGACACACTTGGAGTCAGAGTAGTTTGGTTTGTTGTAAAGAACACATAATCAGCATGGTGACGTTCACTGCAATTACACGTGACATTATATATATTGTTAAAAAGGAAGATAAAGCATACAAAGCAACTATATACGTCATGGTCTGACCGTTTATAAAAGTTAACGATTATATTTCAGAAATGAAGCTAAATTAAACAAATACAATTAAGTTTTTCAATAAATCACTTCTGTAATATCTGTTAACAATTCAGTCAAACAAATGGTTAGGACATTTATAGCTGACAACAAGAATAGTCATACCGTATTTGGGCTTGAGCGATATCGGTCCAGTGCTTGGACTAGGCTTACTGCAGCCAGCTGCATTCTTAGCCATTACTCGAAATTCGAATTCACCACAACTGCGAAGACTCTCAACTAAAATTATTACTACAAATTATGAATCAACGGGTTTTAGTCGTGAAACGGGTTTTAAGAGGGAAGCGCAACAATAAACAACCGAACGTTAGTTAGCCTACTTCAAGTAGTCTTCGAAATGGGAACAGGACAATCCGCAGTAAAGCCCTGTGTAGCAGTTGCCCCAAGATCACAATGGTAACTACATATTGGTAGACAGGAACACTGAAGTTCATGAGGTAATAAACATCAGTTGTAGCGTTCATGGGTTACAGCCGATTCATCCTTTTGTACCATTAAGAAGATTACATATATATTCTTGCAACCATCGCGTTATTGATTTCAGCCACGTTCAGAAATACATCTGCTGCGGTTTAAAACATTTGCAAGATGATATACTCGTACCCGATGAAATATTAACTATCTGAGAACGAAATGTTCAAAATTGGAAACATGGGTTTGCATATTGACAAACCTGTTGTGTAGCTGCATTTAAGTAAAATTTAAATATAAATTTCAACTTCGCCAAAATTGAACTGCTTTGAATATCACTTCAGCCTCTGTTGTCAAACAAATATTAGAACACACAGTGAACTGCGTTTATCGGATGGTTTATGCTTGCATGCGGGTCGTTATTCAATTGCTTTATAGTGTAAAGAACCTGAACCTAGCAACAGCTCCTGGATAATTCGGCAGTTGGCGCAGGTGCCTTCAATCAAGCAATCTGAATTTGGTTTCTTCCGCCGGCTTCTGTTGTTTAAACGTTACAAAATACAAAAAATAATACGGGTGTTAAAAGGCTGAAATTATGGCTACAGACTACCACCCCCCCTTGCAAGAATATTCAGTTTGGATTTGTACCTTGGATTCCCTACCTTGGACATATTCAGTTCAACCATTTTTGGAACAACAGATCTGTTGTGTCAATACTTACGTCTTGATCAATATAAACTCACCAACATATCGTGGATCTCTACAAGCATACGGATTCGCCATAATCCATTTGTTTGATGAAGGCTCTTTGTATTCAACGTGATAACCAAGGATTTTGGAGCCACCATCATTTCTCGGGCGCTCCCAATTAAGTTTCACCCACGCTGTGTCCAGATCTACTACTTCGGGTGTGCCTGGAGCGTCTGGAACTCCTAAATAAACATTTCGAAACTTATAGCTTCTATATATTTTAGTTGAAGCAAATGTAAAAAAAAATCACTATTATCGACTACTCAAGGTTTAGCTAATCTACTTCATTTGTTAATCTTCATGAGTTAACTACAACAATAAGTTACATCAATTGCCGGTTCCAATACCGATGCTTTTCGAAAGCTCTTTCGAGCCAATTACCTTTATGAAACAATCTTTGGCAAAAAAGTTTGTTTCCAATTTTATTATTACAAGGAACTTAAATTTTGTTTCACCTCAGATTGTAGCAACGCTATTACGGCACATTATGCTTACTGAAGTCATAGGCAGCTTCAACAGGTTTGTCATTTTCTAGCGGCTCAGATATTCCATATTGATTTTCAGCTCGAACTCGGAACTTGTATTTTTCGCCTTCGATCAGATCCATGACTTCGTGACGAGTGGTTCGAACGAAAGAGGATACCTTAAAGCCAAATTAATTGTAAATTTAAGAAATTAATCGAATAACAGCATTCAATTATGACCATTGTATATTTTCCTGTTACTCAAAAATGACTTCAACTTGACACTAATATATGATGAAGAAACACTTCAGAACATTCATCAGCAGGCGAAATGCTACGCGAAAAAAATATAAAGTGGACAGATTACTTACAATTAACCATTTTTCACCAAGTATTATGAGAAGAACATATGTGATGAAATACAGTAAAAACTACAACTTGGTTTTCTCTTTTTGAAAAATCCAATCGGTTATGCGTACAATCAACGTATTTTCATTTGCATAATAACATAAACATCATAAGTACAATGCAGCTGGCATTTATTAATCATTGTACCTTATCCCAACGATTGGGAAAATTGACGTTTGATTTTTCGATAATATAGTTTGTCACTGGCGATCCACCGTCATCTTCAGGCATCATCCATGTGAGTACCGCGGAATCGGGAGTAACTTCAGTGACAAGCAAGGGTCCTTTAGGTGGACCTGGTCGATCTGAAACATAGATGACTAGCCGATAGTAATATCCTAGAATTAAGCTAGGCGGAATTGTATATTATCTGCACCAAAGACTAACAACAAACTAAGAATAAAGTATATTATTGCTTGCAGCCTTACAAGGCTCATTTTGTTTGAATACAGATGGAACTCCAATGGGCTTAAAACATATGGTGGACTTAGATGAGCTTAATAAGCGACGAACAACTAACAATATCCTAATATTAAAATTGGTGCAATTGTATCGTATATAAAGAATCACAATAAACTAAGGACAAGATATTATATTAATGGCAACCCTACCGGAGGTCATAGTTCATGTTTCGCAGTGAAAGGAAACAGGCTCACAATTTACATCTATAATCGCTGAAAGAAATTCTGGGATCAAATCTATAACAACGTCGATTAAAGTTTAAGTTATAAAAGCGCTAATGAATAAGAAACGACAGAATAATACCTGCAAATAATTATAGAACTCTATCGATCCAAACTGAGTTTTGTTTTTAATTTTGAATAAAAGATATATTACTAATAATACGACGTATTGATTAAGTGTATAAACCTCATGCCGCACTTTGTTATATGCGTTTATGGCGTCATTTGTCCCAGTTTTTGAAAACAAATTTCAACTTTTGTTCTTTACGCAAATATCCTGTCAACTAAAGTTTTGTTCCAAATTTGTATATGTGACTAAGTTCAGAATCGTAAAGCATAAAATACATTAGCTGCAGAATTTGACAAATTTTGAAATACATTAGCACATTAGCTGTAAAATTTGTGAATGGGTGAAGGGGCAGAGCGAAAGTTGGGTAAACATCAATACGAAAGTTGGAAACTTATCTCCTACCAAAACAGAAACAAGTCAAAGCCACCGGGTCATCTCCGACGAGTATAACGTTGACTGGCATAAATGTCAAACTCTTCCATACGGATCCGTCCATCATAGACTTTTGCCAATACCATTTGTAGCTAGGGTAACCATTAACAGTCAGCCTACTGTATGCTTCATTACAAAAGTTGTAAAAAAATGCGGCAGAGTAGCGACCGCATCGAGGCCAAATTTTCAGACCGGACCCTATCCGACTATAAGATACATATTTTATATGTGCAACACAAAATATTCGGAATGAAAACGCCAAAACATGGTAAAAAATATGTGTTCGCGTTCCACTATATTTTACACTGTACTTATACTTATAACACATGTAATACACAAGCAGACTTATTAACCACTGCTGGGTCCGTCGAATCTTGCAAATTGTGCAAAATTGTGTGCACACAGATAGAACTTGGTATGCGATGGCATTGTTGGGTCATGACTGGTTTATATCTGTCTGGTCTGATCGGCGACCCTACTCGGGTTTATAACCAGACCCTAAATGGTGCTATACGACCTGGATCCTACCCGACTGCGGTCTCTAGTTCATAGTGTATGCAATTTTTTATGTTTGATACAATCTACAAGGCAGCAAATACGATGCACGTACTTGTCACCAGGCTGTCGACTGAGAAAAATTTTCACTATAAATTTTAAATCCAATCATTACCAACAATCTTAAGCCGAATATCGGCCGAATCAGATCCAAGTTCGTTGGTCAAAGTGATCGTATAAACTCCTGAATCGCCGCGTTCGCTCTTCTTATTCATCAACACCGAAGAAAAGTCGTTGGTGTCGAATTGAATACGATCGTCTGCTTTAACGTCTTCGTTTTTCTGAAATTATGACAACTTGCAATGATGCTACGAAAAGAATATAGCTTACAGGATTGTATACGGAACTTTGGTTTGTCATCTATAGAGATTTTAAAGCTGGAGCCGGCGCCTCAGTGGAGTCGGAGCCAAGGCCATCAGCGGCACCCATGCCGAATCTAATACTCACGCGATACAACAGAAATTTTTGTATTTGTAGCTATATTTTATTTATTAGACAGTCCCGTGTTCGCGTTCCACTCAGCCACTCTCTCATCTTTCCTCCCCCGACCACGAAAATATGGTGCCGAGGACGGTATTGCCTACTAAAATAAGACCTCAAATATAAATTCCTATTTTGATTTGTTAATATTAGATGAGCCTCATCCTGGAATAAGATAAATTTCTCCAAAACTAATTTAAATACAGTTTTTGACTTCAAAATTCAGCTCTGTTCCAATATAATGGTTTGTCCGGTTAAAAATGCGTCATAATAGTGTATATTGTTTTAAGTTTTCGAATATCTTCCATATTTATTGTGTTATTAATACTAGTGAAGCTCGCTTGCGAACCAGAATTCGAGTGGTGAGAACAATCCCCCGAAGTCTGTTGTAGAAAGCACACACAGAAAGCCTACACGCAGTACGCAGGTGCAGCATTATATAAACCGTGAGTGATGAGTCATAGTTACGCCCGCCTCTTTTGATAGCCAACGTATGCAGTAGACAAAACATCATACAACGAGTACAAAAACAGCAACTAACAATTTAATAATTCAATAAAACCCTAAATTGACCGTGAAAAGAACGTTAAAGAATTCAAACCGACACTTGAGAAAAATCTCATTTTTCATACCAAGTATGAAGCAGAAGTGTGAAAAATATTTGCCACACAATATTTTTGACACTCGCAATCAGCTTGTTGGCCCAGAAAACCCCATATCCCACACTAAAACAAGCAATAAGCACACACTTAGGTGCATTTCCCACAACTTTTCACCGAATATGAAATTTGGCGCCAACTATAAGCTTATAGACTCCAGATTGGGACGTAGTTGAAAATCTTGTTATATATCATTGGAAAGCCCTGGTAAAGCTACATGGAATAGGCCTATTAGTTTGCGGATATCTCGTTTACTTATTGAGAAAAGTTGCAAAACTGGAGGGGTGCCCGAAAAATGGGCCACAATGACGTCATTTTGCCCCATAACTTTTCCCACGGGGAAAAATTCAAAAATCGGGCTCCGTCACTACACCTAAATCATCCATTGCGGTTCGAATGAGCTATCTTGCATCAAAGTCCGCCCAACCGTTATCGAGATCCAGGTGCGAGAGACACACAGACACACACAGACAAGACCTCCTCAACCCCGCCCCCCCCTACAGAGCCAAAATTGAAAATTCTCGCACCACTCGCTCGCTTCACTCGCGAGTGGAATGAGCTCGCTTCGCTCTCTCATTCCATCCGAATTCAATGAAATATGGCACCACAGAATTGAGATTTTTAACGTGTAGCAGTGTGGCTCTGTGTGGTTGCCGCCCCGCTTTTGTGAGAATGTCGCTCGGCTTACGGCTGTGCTCAACGCTGTCTGAAAATTCGAAAGTTCACCTAACGATTAAAATAACAAAAAGTGGTTTTGAGCACACGTCTTTACAACTTAATGCTTTGATCCTCGCATTTTAGCTGCAGGTCCAATCCTGCCTCCAAGTGAGCGATGAGTATTTTTATCTATTTTGGCCAAAATTCTTCTACCATCTAGCTAAGCTGTGTCGGACTGACAGCGGTGCTGCCAGTTATGCCTACGGCAAGGTGAAAAAATAAAAACCGATTTTGCTTAGCGTGCCCGTCGAAAGGTTGATCTTGAGATATTAGGAATAGTTAATAACAGTAGTCATTATCAATAATACAAAAGCCTTTAAATGTTCACAAATATGTCGTAACTCAAATAAAACAAAAGTATTTGGATTCCAATCGGACGTAAAACAAAACTAAGGTATTATCAAATTTAGAATGAGTTCATGTCTCTACAGCGTATTTTCTTCGTTACGATCCCTAAACCGTACAGAAAGAACATAAATATTCATAATAATCATATTAACAAAAATTTTGCTGTGCTATGCAACTATTTATAGCATCGCTAAATTAGAACATTATTACACAAGTTAGGATCTAGCTATATATTTGTGCCAATCAAGAATTCTTATTATAGAGCGTAACCTTTGTCCATTTGACTTCAGGTGGTGGACTAGCTGTGTATGGAACGACCATGTTGACCGGATCGCCAGCCATTGCAACAACATCACGGACCAACATGTTGAGGTCAATTCTCGGCAAACCTATAAAGAAGAGTCAAAAACGCATAAATATGCCAAACGCGAAACTTGATTACACACATATATTGATGTGTGTAACTTGATTTGGTTGGTACAACAGCAAATATCTTTTCACCATTGTCAGAAAGCTGCGGCATGACAATATGTTATTCGACTAACGCAAATTTATGTTGTAACGAAAATATTACCTGAACTCTAAGTTCATGTGTTTTAAACTAACGACACAACTGAACACAGCTATGTCGTTAGTTTAAAACACATGAACAAATTGTTTTTATCTTTTATGATGGCCTGTTTATTATATTGCAGCGCGACACATAATATTAACTGTATTTTGATGAGCTGTTTTCAAGATCGCCGTTGGCGCAGTACAATTTACCCCAAGTATCGCGTCGCGGGATTGTTTGCTTTGACAATCGATAGACGACAACGTTCAAGCCTAAAAATTGCACCAGTCTACTACGGGGCGCAGTAAAGAGATTAGGTGCACACTGAACATGAACTATTAATAATACTGCATGATACTATCTTTGGATGATTGCATACATAATATACACCTTGACAAAATCCGAAAACAATTTATCGACCTGATGACTTTGACAATAAATGATCTTTGCATTAAAACAGCAAAGGGTAAATATGTTATTGAAGATTTTTAAATTACAATTTTCACACCCAACATGAAGTCAGAAATATGTTTGCTGATTAAATTTGAAAAAGCGCATTTACGGCGAAGACTTTCAAATACTGCAGGCTTTTTGACTTCACAGTTTACAGTACATGTTTTATTAATCAACAAAGTGAAACGGTGGAAGTAGATACTTTGAAGCATTTATTGTCATGCTTCTAAAAGAAGACTATGTATTTTGTTATAAAAACCATCTCGTCTAATCGTTTTAACACTTTCTTGCATAGAGCCACAACGTGTGTGACAGCGTACACTGCACTAATACACTAATCTAATTTATCATGCGGCGTACGTTTGCACGTGCGTTGCTGTTCGATCGCTGGGCTAGGTTCCTTAAAGAACCATGCAACAGCTCACAAATAGCATAGTGGCCAACGTACAAGGTTCTCATCAAAACGATTTTGGTTCAATTCGCCGCCTCACCAAACGTTTGCTCATCATTGTACAAAACACACAATAATTCATGCGGTAAAGGGTAAAGGCGTGTTCACACGCTCAAAATTTTGCTCAACTTTTGATCAAAATTTGAAAGTATATTGGTTGCATTTTCTGCAAGTTTGAACATGTGAATACTGTTCCAAAACATTTCAAGAATATTTATGTAGCAAACCATGGACTAGATGTATTACTCGAAAAAGTTTGAGATGGGTTTTCGACCTCAAATTTTGAAATGTCGCAATTTTCCTTTAAAAATCAAATTTTATCAAATTTTGAACAAAAAATTTGAGCTCAACATTTGAGCGAAAACTTTGAGTGTGGGAACACACCTTTAAGCAGATAAAGATAAGCAAGTGCGACTCACAGGCAGCAGGACGAGCCCAAATAGGCTCAGAATTTTCACTGTACGCTCCGGGTCCAGCTGCGTTAACGGCACAGACTCGAAATTCGTAGCACTTCTGTGCAACAACGCTGGTAACCTAAACACGTATGAAAGATATAGTTAAGAATATGTAGTAATATTGATACCAAAACTTACTTTTGTTAATCGTTTTAAACTTTTCTTTAAATTTTTTTTATCTTACAAATATTTTACATAACCTAAACACTTATAGACTGACTTAGCTGCATACAAATTGAAAAAATATGTAATTAACGGTTAACAGTGTAACTGTATCACAAAAACAAAAAACTGCATTAGGCTTGAGTGCCAAGTCTAGTTAAACAACGTATATTATGCCGTATATTATACAGGTCACTAAATAATTCTCGCATTTTAGTAGTGGTAATAGTCTTTCAAAAATATTTACCATGTAACAGTAATCAATTATTGTATAAATTTGGGCCATAAAAACAGTATTTAATTTGTAATTCAGAAAACTAATCCCAGTGTGATACGTCAGGTACCACCCAAATTATCACATATATTTTTATTGAGGGACACATTTTAGTTTTAAACCTTTTTATTATTAAGTACTTCTTAATCACACATTCTCATAGGGGATACCCTGTAAGGCGTCGCCCCCACCCTCTAGCAGTAAATCACTGACCTCCTTGTGCATGTGATCTAACTGTTCCCCTCATACCGCTTGACACCGAAACCGCGACGTTTCCGCCACGCAGCTCCAGCGCCGTAAATTTTCAGAAAAAAAAATAGCAAAAGGGATAAAATTAGGGTAAATACGCACAAGATTGACATGAATTCTCGACCATTTTAACAAAAAGTGAGTAAAATTAGGAGACATACAGAAATTTGAGCAAAATTGTGAGAAATTATGAATTTTTAAAAGTTTAAACCCGCGCCACACGCCCCGCCCACAGGTAGCTGGCTGACCCTGTGCTACACCGAAGAATGTCCCCGGCACTAGCACCCTACTCGATGAGAACTCGGACATTGTGCATGTATGATTTGAATGATCATTCAATTGAAATTTATTTTGCTAAATCGATGTTTCACGTGTCTTTTGGAAACATAGAGATCTTGCGAGCAGGTATAAATATACAATATATTAGTATAGAAAACGCTTTACTCTATATTTTGTGTCTGGCACATTCGAATAACAGGCCTTTGTCCATCGAGTATCGCCTTTTTCTCGCTTCTCAACAACGTAACCAGTAATAGGCGAACCACCATTGTCGATAGGACGACTCCACGACAGCGTGATCGAATCTTCGGCTGTTTCAATTGCGTATGGCACTCCCGGCGGGCCTGGTTTTCCTGGAATCGGAGAATATTATAAGAGATGAATTATTAGCAAAATAAAACCATAACTAGGTTTGAAACTAAAATCTTAGCGCAACTCAACAAAAGTTTTTTCAAACGACTGAATTTGGTGATTGACCATGAGGCTGTTTCCATTTTTATTTCCAGAGAGCCTGGTTTGCTTTGAATATGACTAGTTTTATAGCATATCAATTATCGATACGTAGCAATAATTGGTTTCTAAATAAACTCTAAACACCTACACTAAAATCAATTTTAATAGATATTTTGTTGCCACCTTGCCGCCACAAAATAAGCAGCATGTGAACTTTCAAAATACCGCGTTCCAGCTACTATCTGTGTGACTAGCATATCAATTATCGATACGTAGCAATAATTGGTTTCTAAACAAACTCTAAACAGCTACACTAAAAAAATTTAATAGATATTTTGTTGCCACCTTGCAGTCACAAAATAGGCAGGATGTGAACTTTCAAAATACCGCGTTCCAGCTACTATCTGTGTGACTAGCATATCAATTATCGATACGTAGCAATAATTGGTTTCTAACCAAACTCTAAACAGCTACACTAAAAAAAATTTAATAGATATTTTGTTGCCACCTTGCAGTCACAAAATAGGCAGGATGTGAACTTTCAAAATACCGCGTTCCAGCTACTATCTGTGTGACTAGCATATCAATTATCGATACGTATCAATAATTGGTTTCTAAACAAACTCTAAACAGCTACACTAAAAAAATTTTAATAGATATGTTGTTGCCACCTTGCCGTCACAAAATAAGCAGGATGTGAACTTTCAAAATACCGCGTTCCAGCTACTATCTGTGTGACTAGCATATCAATTATCGATACGGAGCAATAATTGGTTTCTAAACAAACTCTAAACAGCTACACTAAAAAAATTTAATAGATATTTTGTTGCCACCTTGCAATCACAAACTAGGCAGGATGTGAACTTTCAAAATACCGCGTTCCAGCTACTATCTGTGTGACTAGCATATCAATTATCGATACGTAGCAATAATAGGTTTCTAACCAAACTCTAAACAGCTACACTAAAAACAATTTTAATAGATATTTTGTTGCCACCTTGCAGTCACAAAATAGGCAGGATGTGAACTTTCAAAATACCGCGTACCAGCCACTATCTGTGTGACTAGCATATCAATTATCGATACGTAGCAATAATTGGTTTCTAAACAAACTCTAAACAGCTACACTAAAAAAATTTTAATAGATATTTTGTTGCTACCTTGCAGTCACAAAATACGCAGGCTGTGAACTTTCAAAATACCGCGTTCCAGCTACCATCTGTGTGACTAGCTTATATATTCTACATTAATTACGGTTAGGAATACCCTTAAGTAGTAGAAGACATTAGTATAGCAAAAACGCCTGTAATTGGAACTCTATGTACGTATTTAATATTACGCTGTAGGCAAGGGTAAGCTTCACATAAGAATCATGCAAAATTGGAATAGTTTCTGTATTAAATAGGATACACTATCAAATGTGCAAAATCGGAAATAAAAATTTCGTTGTTTTCATAAAAACTATCAAAATAGATCACATAGCCAGTGTTTATAATATTTACGATATTACTACTATGCAATTAATGAAATTTTCTTGCAAATGCAATAAGCAATAATTCAGCTAATTTTTGACGTAGTTACCTATATCTTTTTCCATTGGGTGCACTTAAAGTTACGTGTCTTCAACTATAATATTCATATATCTACTGTTTTTGGGAGCATGGATCAAATAGCACTATGTTTCAGGCTAATATAAACCATGTTTTATTTTATCACATGTAGATAGGTTATAAGTGCATCGATTAATTAAAAATTGATAGCGGATGTAGCCTTGCGTGGTTTGCATGAGGAAACAATATCGCTGAGATAAACATTCTTACGAGGAAAGGCCCGACAAATTTAGA
The DNA here is from genome assembly GCA_030248225.1 of Trileptium ribeirensis. Lineage (NCBI taxonomy): Eukaryota > Metazoa > Nematoda > Enoplea > Enoplida > Thoracostomopsidae > Trileptium > Trileptium ribeirensis. The sequence continues at coordinate 105,344 of JASANE010006230.1, read as the reverse complement.
TTTTAGCCCCAAATCGAAACAAATTTAGTCGGCCATTTTCAGAGATAGGACTCATACTCTATCTAAAGCAGTAAATGTAAACTTTAATATACCATTGGAACCGCATTGCAGAACTGCGCAGATATGCAACTCCATCGTGAATTTACTTATGCGCAGCAAGATGGAAATCGGACATAAATTAGCTCTTTTCAACATTCTACACTAATATGTGTTAATCAAATTCCTGGAACTAAACATTACAAATCCGTAGAAAATTGTCTACTTACCGAAAGGACTCTTAGCAACAATGGGCTCCAAAGTCTCGAGCGGTGTACTAATGCCCTGTTGGTTCTCGGCGCACACCCGGAATTCGTATGCGTGATTTTCTTTAAGATTTCTTACTTTACATTCTGTTCCTCGAACAAGGCTGCTTACCTATAATAGAAACCCAAAATATTTTGAAACTAAAATGTAATTTGAATGCAGTGTAAATATTACATTTTCAATGTAGTCGAATTAGATGAATTTTTATCAGAATGGCGTAATAATGCAGCGCCAGGTCGTCAGTTAGAATCACATGTCTAATTTCCGGTATCCTATATCAAGTCACAAAATTCACAAAAAATCGGGGAACAAAAATTTAGTCTATACTGGCAGGAGCATTTTTACTAACAGTGTGACCTTGGTTAAATTTTATAAAATTCAACAACTATGGCAACGGGGAATAATTTACGTTTATTTGTATCAGTAATGCATGATTATTCCTACCAAAATCGATAATTACACTACGGGCAAGATAAGCCGCAGTTTCTTACAGGAAATTTTGAAAATTAAAATTGGAACAAGTAGCATGTAAAACTTGGGACAAACATGGTGCTTCAGCTAAAGAGCAGAGATTTTACCAGTTAGTCGCTCGAAGGCACAGGTTAAAAGTTAAAATGCATTGCTTTCACTGTGGTTCACATATTTGGCGTGGGAGATTATTATGTCTATGTGAATGGACTTATCAGCATCTCATTCCGCACTATATTCACTGCCAAAACGATTTCCGTATTCCATATGACCTCGACAATCCGAAAAATTATTTGGAAATATTCAATGATTAAGCTTTAATAATAGTAATAATAAGACCATTTATTCATAAATACAGCAAACTTCAAATAATTTTTGATACGACGTTCATTTGTGCCGCATCGTAAATGAACTAGTATTATATAATCACGCTCTAACCTTAACCCAATCACCCTTTGGTCCGTCTTTCTTTTCGACGATATAATTGGTAATTGGAGATCCACCATCATCTTTCGGTGGATCCCAGTGAATTGTCATAGATTCGGCATCGATATCAGTGGCCTCAATTGGACCCTGTGGTGGGCCGGGTTTATCTGTAATAAACATTAGAAAAACAAACCTATTTTAAATAAGAGCGTCATTATCACGAAAAAGTTTTACGACAATTAAAGAAATTAATATTTATATATGTTAAACATAGTGATACTCATAGGGGTGTAAGGGTTACTCGCTAATAGTCGGACCCGCTAGGATATGTCCACCTGAGACCCCAAAATCATCAACTCTCCGTCGTGTGCTGATGGTACTCATAAATTTTTGACAACTATGAGCAAAATTACGAAATTATAAAAAAATTTGTGATAATCGGGATAACAATACCGAAAATTGGGTGAATGGGAAAATTTATGTTTACCTGGCCGCACCTTACTCCACCGGATATACCTTTATACCATGTCAGAAATGTCTCAGTTATGTATGCAGGAAATTGCGCTCTTATGGCTGCTACATCGCACCATGAAAACTAAATGCTGCAATATTATTTGCGATTCTTTAAGGTTTTGAATATGAAAGGCCTGTTTTACATTTTATATCTTAAACTACGGTATGTTCATGATAGTTTAATAAATGTTTTTTAACTTCACAAAACACAGCAAACGTATATTACCGGTTGACCACTGGACCTTACAACTTGTGAACGAATAGGCTACCACTGAGACAAGCTTTTGTGCAGGTGTGTTTTGAAGGGAGGCTTAATCGCCAAGCTGTGGTTTCCCTTGAACCTTACAGCACGCCTGGTAGATTATTTTCAAGAACAAATGTATCTCTGCATCTGAGATAACTGTTATAGATGCACAAAACAACTGCTACCCAGTCTAAACAAAGTTAACATACAAACCTCAAGCAGAATGCTATTCTTCAATGGTCTAAAGTACGGTAGGCAATATCCAAAGGATTGCGTAAAACATATCTACTTTTCTACGATAGTTAAGCAAGAGAAGACGTAACGAAATGCCAATTGTTGCAGAAACTCTAAATTTGTACGATACAGGATGCCATGACTATTTCAATTAAACTAAGTATGTTGAATCTTAATGAATGTTGCAAATGCAAAATATTTGCTAACATCTACTATATTTTCTGAAACGTCAACAATGGTTTGACTAAAGCAAACAAATATTCATCTTGTATGACGAGTCTCACCTAGAACGTTCACGTTGAATTTGGCTGAATCTTGTCCTAAACGATTTCGCAGCGTTACTCTGTATGGGCCAGCGTCTGCTCGTATTGAATCTTTAACGGTTAGAATAGCGACTCCAGGTTCGACCTACAAAAAAATATAACAGCTAAAGTGAAACAGAAAATTGTAAAGAAAAAGAATCTGCCAAAGCATAATAATAGTTGTACCATAGTGAATGCGCGTTCAAAGATTTGGGCACCCGGTTGCTACGAGTTCAGGATTGCGAAAAGCAAAAGCACGAGTTTGAACGATAAAACAACATAATCGGTTGTACAAATCCTGTAAACGCACAAATGGCTATAGTACAACTGCCATGTACAGCTAGAAGTAGCTAAGTGTGGGCTCAGGCATTGCAATACACTGCTTTAACTGTGTAGGCGTTGTGTTACAATAATATTGTGGGTCACCAGATTTTTTACTGACGAGAATTATTTGTATTACAGCGCACAGATTAGCTTTGTTTCATATTGAAATAGTTTTCAACGGCATTTTCAATAATATTAAATTTACCGCAAAACCGAACAGTCGCAATGCTGCATAAAAGTATAACAGCATATCATCTGTATTGTACATATATTTTCACTGTTACATTATGACTAAGAAAGTAAACTATGGAATTTTGTGAAAGACAATAGTAAAATGTAAATGAATATATTTTAGAACTAAGATAGGCAAAACTGTATATATTAATACTAAGTCCACCGTATATCATCATTTATAACTTTGGCAGTGAAGATTTTATTTCATTTTATATAAAAAAACACGGAATATGGTATTTTACATTGCATCAATATACATTTTACTAGCTTACATTTTACAAGGCCTTTTACCTTAATGGATATTCTTTCATCCGGAAAAATGTCGTTGGGACCATTCTCGAATGAACAAGTTGGTTTGGGGTTTCCGGTGAACGGAACGCGAACTTCGAACTCTTGGCCAGCCTTAACAGTAATGTCTTTGATGGCTGACATGTCAATGTATGGGCGATCTGAAAAGAAATACAATAAACGCAAGGAAACTACGACCTTTATATTATGAAGTTGACATATATTTCTTTCATATTCTTTCTGATAAAGACAATTCCAACTGCCACAACATCGTTTTATGATGAATTTTAGCAGGAAAACAGTTATAATCATTTTAACTTCTGCCAGAGATCCGAACTAAACATGAAATTTGGTACAACTTTGAACGAATTTTAACGTGGTGTCGCGTTTTCCAAAGATGTTATAGCCTTTGACTTTGTTGTTCTCGTCAATATACTCTTTTTGTTTAATTTTATGCATAATATTGCCAAACCAAATTCACACATACATGGAGAGTATTTTCCCAGTTTTATTGCACTGGGATTTCAAATCAAACAGTATGAAACTAAAACGCATTAGTCACCATACCAGGGGCGTCTTCAATTCGAACAAAATCAGTCGGTCGAGAGGGTTGTCCTGGTCCCGCCGAATTAACAGCGGTTACGCGAAATTCGAACGTTTCGCCTTCTGGAAGATCCGGTACAACATAGTGGGTGTCCTGAAACAATTGTAACAATATGTCAAGCAAGTTTTGTCTGAAGAGTCCTTACCGGATTACGGTCGCAAAAAAGTCGCCAACGTTAAAACGTCGCGACGTCAACGTCAAAAAAGTCGCCAAGGTTGGAATTACGTTTGTACTGGTAAATTCCGAAAGTAAAATGCTACAAATGCTAAATTTTTCTAGCTAGTTTTGCCTGAAAATTCATTTTATTCAAAATTTATATTGTCACGATCTCAGCAAAGTGTCTAAGTGTTATTACAGCCACAAGTTGCTAAGCAGCAAAAGTCATCGAAAATCATTGAGTAGTTTACATCCACAGTTGAATGATTAGCTTACACTATCACAGAAGAAATGCCATGTCAACCCTTATATCGCGTCTAGCATATTGGAGCGATTTTCATGAAACGTATAAAATTCTCAAATGTCACTTTGTCCAGATATGAAGAGATAACGTGTCTTATAGCTTTATCTATTACAGTTTATCGCGTATAACATTATTAAAAATTGCCTAGCTATGCTGTATGCTACGTGACAATATCTTTCATTTTATGCAGCTTATTACTTTAATATACAACGAATTTTACCGGATATTACATGGTTTGCATATAGTGTTGTAGTATATGGAACAAAATGTTTGGCATACCATACGGACTGCAGTGGCACACTTTAAAATGCTTGTGTGAAAATACACGAGAATTCAATGTCAGCAGTTTTTTTATTTAAACATCTTACATTTCAAATTCTTAAAAATGTTTCTTCAAATCGCTTATGTCTGCGTATAGTTGCATATATTTTGTACTATTACTTAAATAATTTTAAGAAGGCAACGCTATTAGTACTACAACACTCTTCATTCAGTAGTAATTTGGATCATTTTAAGGAACCTTGACTCCTTTCGATGGCGAACATTCCTTCCAGTCACCGCCTGAAAGTGGACGTTTCTCAACTATATAACTGGTAATAGGCGCTCCTCCGGTTTCCAGTGGCCTGTTCCATGAAAGCTCGGCTGAATTCTTTGTCACTTTACCAACACGCGGCTGATCTGGTGGCCCAGGTGGTTCTGAAGCATAAAAACGTTATTATATAGGGAATTTGCATCTATCTAAACAATGTCACAGTATATATTTAATGTTTTTTCCTTATTTTTGTACGCCTGTTATAAGCGTTGATCACCGCAGGATCGTAGAATTTTATTAACAGTTCGTTCACTTGCTCTACCGCTGTGAAAAAGCAATTTTTAAGCATTTTATCTAACTGATAAATTTCTTATCATTCACAGTGTAAGTCTTGTCCTACCATGGGGCATATGGCCACAGCTACTAAATCAGTTTTGCGCCTACGAATTTTAAGTGATTCGGGCTTTAAGGATAAGCACTAAAAGTATTTGTTCAAAGGTAACACTTTATGAATAGTGCGTTCCGTTAGGTAAGAGTGAGTGTAGAGTATACTGTCACTCATGAACACAGCCAGGTTTCTATTTTAGGACCAAACTATTTCATGGGTTGACAATTTTATATATTTGTAAAATGTTTGTATTACATAAATATTACATAGCTTTTACAAATCGTTGTATAATTTGTGTTATAACAATTCATAAATAAGAGAAACAAATTCAATTCGCCCAGTTATAAGGATTGGTTTGAATTGAAAAGCAACACCATATTTTAAGAATATGAGACTGATATTTTTAAGTTGTTTTCTCAAAGGGCAGTCGTTTTAGTACCGCATCGTGCCGTCTGCTATCCGCCACGGCCAAGTGACTGTATAAAAAATATGATAATCAGTTTCTGCGTCAATCGCTTTTCTTTTTCTTGCGTTGTCTAGCAACTGTCATATATTATATGTGTTGAATCCGAATATTTGCTAATTCACTTACCAACAAATGGCCGACAAGTAACCGGTTCACATGGCCTACTTGCGTCGCCTGGACCAGCATCGTTGACTGCTCGAATACGAAATTGATACGTTTCACCTTCGCTAAGTCCTGGCACAACGTGTTCAGTTCCCGAAATTGGATATGTGTTGACAGGTGACCAGTCACCCCCACCCCTTTTCTCGAATTTTTCAATGATGTATCCTAAAATGTAGGGAAAAGATACATTAATGCCTGACAATTTCAAGGACAATACATAGGTGACAATACACTAACCCTTTTATACTGGAATAAATTTGTCAATTGAGGCAAGTTTGACAATCTGAAGCTGGAACCATAAATAGAGATCGGATTCTAATCGGCGCACGCAACCCAATCAGCTATTTTTCAGTTGTTGCTGGGTTAAAAAACCTCGCAACGCTAATAAATAATTTGCACATGCAAAAACCACGAGATAAACTCGGTTAACGCAAAGTTTCGCAATATGTGCTGACAGTGCCATATAGTTTAAATACGGCTCATCTACGTCTCATCTTTGAAAGAAATTTTGAAGACATTGTATGACATGAGCGCTTTAATTGACGTTGCGTCAACGTTGAAACAATTTTCAGTGTTTTCCCCTGAGTAGCTGAACCTTAATTAGTCAAGGACGGTTTAACTAACATAATAAACGCTAAACTGAAAGTGAATTGAGAGTACGCGGCATTTTCCGGATTTTGCGACCATAACTGTCTTGCAATACACTTTATATCCTTAATTTTGAGGCCGCCAATAAGGACTCCTTGACATGATAAACGCAACATTAAAACTGGGATCCTATATAATACGAAGCATTTGTTGGAGGTGAAATATTGTAACAGGTATATTTTTTGTGGCCCATGTCACCTTTAGGGGTCGGACGTTATAACGTTAGAAAAAAGAATAGCTTAGAGCGGGGGTTCGGGTACGGCAGCCCCTCCACTTAGGCTTAGGCTTAGTACATGGCTCATAAAGGGACATTGGCTTAGGCAAAGACTAAGGATTATGCTTAGTATATCGAGTCCATGCATTTTACTTCCGCCCCTAAAGGTTACATTGGCCTTTTTTGTAATAAACAAGTCTTGTGGCGGCATGTAAATGTCTGAGATTTTCTATTTCTTTAATTCGCACCTTTATTTCCGTAAATATTTTCATAGAAAAATGATTTTGTGGACTGTTAAGATGTACTTTCATTGCAGGTAGTCATATAGAAAGAAAAATAATAACGAAAATTCATACCCTTAATTGGATTTCCTCCATCATCTTTAGGCGGACTCCATTTGAGGCCAACAGAAGTTGGTGAATAACTTGTTACTTCGGGAGCACCAGGTGCACCAGGCGTATCTGAAAAACACAAATTTAATTTTAGGATAACTTGGTAAGTATTATGATTAAAATAAAACGACGCAAAAAACATAATACGGCGTCACCTTCTGCACCTGAACATAAAACATTAGCTTTTAGAATAGAATGTTTAGCAAACTAAAGCAATTTTTTAAAAGCCATATAGCATAAATTTGCAACTAATATCTCAATCACTTTGTATTTTACTTACCAAATTTATTCTTTGCAACTACAGGTACACCAATTAGTGGATCGCTCACACCGGCAAGACTTGTGGCGCAAACTCGGAAAACGTACGTTGTTCCTTCTTGAAGGTCAGTAACTGTGTGGTTTGTGCCCGGTACGTAGTCGGCCACTTTCGTGAATCTACTACTGCCAAGTTCAGCCATTTCAAGTTGATAACCTATAAAATAAAATAAAAATATTTTTTTATCGAAAACATATTGCTAGCTTGAACGGTTGAACAAAGCTTACAAAACATGTATGTACGGATAGACGTTCATATATTAGAACATAATATCGTCATATAAATGCGTGTATGAGATATTTGGTGCTGGCTGAGTAGCGATATAAATGAAAAAAATTATTATGATGCCGAGTTTCCACACCTAGGAAACGTTAGACGGTGAACTTTAAACGAGTACCATACGACACGTATTTGATATTCATATATGAGCACTGATCAAGCTTATGCATGGGCTTAGTTTAGGCCTATAGTATAACACTATATACTATGAACACAGGAGAAAAATAGACATGAAACGCCAGAGGGACAATATTGACATGATTCGACAAATTATTCCTTATATCACGCCTAATGCTATAAATTATGAATATGACCTGCTTAATTAAAAGACGATTAACTTTGGAGCAGCCATAATAAACCCAAACCTGTTAGTTCACATCCACCATCATCCAGCGGAGGATTCCACTTGCAAGTGATAGATGTTGCGGTCGTTTCAGGGTATTCCATTGGCCCTTCGGGTTCTCCAGGTTTGTCTGCAATACACAAAAATGGAAAATAATACACTAATGAAGTTAAATAATTTAAATATACGACTCTTTGCTGCACATATTGGTCAGATTAAGTTTGAGAACATATCGCAATATAAAAAATATATTATCTTTATAATCTCTGTCGTATATGTATAACAACCACAAACACATAAATATCACCAGAAGGCTTAGCGTTTTAACGGTTAAAGCAATACAAAACACCTTTTTCCATTGCTTGTTAGCAAGTATGGGAATATAATGTTTCCATATACGTACAATCAATGCCACAATATGGTAAGTATTACTTAAAGGTCAGGTGATACTAATTCTTTAGTGCATAGGATAATTACACCAAATGATAAACGTGCTTCTGCTGGTAACACGCTCTCGTTGTCTTGCTTGTATACTGACAGATATAACATTAAAAATCAGGAGTCCCGTGTCCGACTACTGAATTTCTCTCTAATTCTTTAGTGTGAAATATAAAATATTACAGTCCAGATTTTGCGTTATGTTGTAAACAACCAGATTGGTGTGGGTGGAAGAATTCATAAAGTTTGATATAATTTTGTGAGAACTAAACGGAGCTAAAATTCAGATCAATCTATAGTGCTTCTGTAGAAAATATGTACATGTTTTCAAAAATAAAGTTATTGGCCTTTTTGTTTATTTTAAAGAAAATGTTATGTTAAAGATTAGTAAATATAGGCACGTGTGTTTATTTTGTGCTGAAATTGTAAACTAATAGTATATAAGAACAGCAATGTAAAAATGAAAAACGGGTAATTTTAGTAGATAAACTCATTCTGTGTTATACAACATACACGGTTGGGCTCCGACGTCCCAGGAGGATAGCAGGTGCGAATTAGGAGATCGTTAGCGGTGAGTGTGGTGTCAAAACTTGACGATCTCGACACCTACTCCGCCGCAGACCTATGTTTGCCTATTTTACCCCTATTTTGCCATTTTTACCCGATGTTTGACGATTTTTGCAAAAAAATTTGCGCGTCTCGGGAGGATGGTGTTACGAGTCTTAATGTGATCAGGGAACCTCCCAGGAAGGATTGGCGACACCCAGAGGTGGAGGCGATCTAAGCCTCAGGGATATAATCGACCTCTCCCCCTACCAGTAAGAGCTGAAGCCGGGTCACTTAAAGTGACCGGGTGACCCGGTCGGCGTAGTGACCCCGAAACCCGGTGACCAGGTTGGACTAATGACCGGGTGACGCGGTGACCCGGTTTTAATAAAACATACTATTGGCTGAAAAGCGCATTACTAAAATGCTACTCATAGTTGAGATTATTGTACTTTTAATATTTGTGAAATTCTTCATATATTGCTTATATGTTTGTACAATGTGATGCAAGAGTAAACTTAAAATGCGCCCCAACCATCATGTTTTGACACCATGTACAAAACGTTGTTCGAGAACAAAACTCAGATTTCAATAGCCGTATCCGATTTCGACATTTTTCTGTTCCATAACGCCATTAGCGAATGCAATTCGCACCTTGTATTTTAGCAGTGTGTTCGCGAACACTTTCAAATTATAATGTAAGAAATATGAAACGGAATAATTTCTGGTCTTTAATGCAAAAATGAAATTTGTGTTCAGTGAACAACTGAATGGCAATTGCTTTTGTCAAAAGAGGATGGTAACGGGCGCTGTTTAAGTTTACTCATGCATGACAATATGTTTTTCACAGTCTATCTTTTCTCAAATTCCACTAAGCTTCGTTAGTTTTAACATGTAACACTTAACTTTATCATCGGTTAATAAAAACCGGTCATGTGCCGATTTGCTAGTGACCCGGTGACCCAGTTTAAAAAGTGACCCGGTGACTTGGTGACCCGGTTGGAAATAGTGACCCGAATGACCCGGTGACCCGGTGATCCAGCTCTGCTACGAACATTAATGGTTATACACGTACCAATGACTATAACTTTAATCTTGGCTTCAGCCTCGCCACACTTATTGACTGCTTTGATGGTATAGTCACCGGAATCGCTTCGCTTCGACACCGGAATTAGCATTTGAGTATGATTATCGTCCGAAACAAGCTTAGTCGTTATCGAATCAGTGACCGGTGTTGTTCCATTTTTGAACCACGTAATCTAAAATTATAAAAAAAATAATATAAGCTACTGGAATAGTAATCTGATTATGATAACGCCAACTAAGGAAGCTTAAAAATATTTTGCATACCTTCTCTAGCACTTTATGTCATAGCAAGTTTGGAATTAGCTTCCTCAAATTTCTGTTAAAATGGTTGTCAACGTTTAGTCGTAATATAAATTAATAAGACAAATAGTTGGATATTGTAACAGACGAAACGTACTTCTGGAGTCGGAGCACCTCGAATTGGTATATTCACGTCCAATGGTTCACCAGCGCGCACCCGGAATTCTTTGCCTGACAGACCTAGGGCGAAGTCTGGTCTCTCTAAAAGCAGTAATTAGAATTTTAAAAAGCGCATAGTTTTTACCGCTAAATGTTTCAACGGCTATAAACAATATTTTACGGCTGGTTTTTGAATAGAATGAAGTATGAGCTCAACATCGAGTACTATATGTTTTATTTCTAAAATATATATGTACGAAATTAGTTAGAATTCTGAAGTCTGATCGCTCTAAAAATAGTGACCCGACATATAAATAAGGACAAAACGACTTTGCTCTTGTTTAAACTTTTAAAAACGTTATGGCTACATATAGAAAATATTGATGTAGTGCATGCGCACTAACTTGTTATATTAGGTATATCCGAAAATATGCAATTTAGATTTATTGAATTAAAAACTGTAAAGTTTCCCAGCGTAATTATTGCTCATATTCCTATATCAACTCTATACACACAAAATACTCGGTCGACAATCTCGAAATAAAAAAATATTCAAATTGATATCTGAAAAATAAATGTCTTTTCTAAGAAACGAGCATCTATGTATTATTTACACAGATATATTTCATCCACTTTCATAGTTTGGAATTTTTTGAAGCTAGGTTTAGGTAAATTGTTTTATTTAACCAGCTGCGACGAGATACTAAAGAATCCTATTAATTAACAATTCTAAAACTAGTATTACTGCCACTGTGAGAACGAACATATTGTTCAACCAGAGCATAAATATTAACAAAATTGTGCAACACCACATAATTATACCATCAGCGTAAACACCGTGTTTTCTTAAGCATAAACCAGATAATCAAAACCAGCAAACGACCACAAATAAATGCCAATTTATTTGTTATAAAAATATTGGCTGCGGTTTATGTTCTTTTACGTATCGCTGTGTGAGTTATATATAGAATTTTCTATTTTCTTAAATTTTATGCGTAAAGCAAGGGCTTACATTGTGTGCGATTCGATCCGACCCCGTTCAATAGCACATGCATTCTTTTAATGGATCCGAATCAGACGACGCGGTAAAAAATATATACATCGACACAGACTCTGTATACGAAAACTGCAGAATTTGAGGGCATATTATCGTATTCAATGTGACCGCTAATCGAACCTGATCGCATGCATTGCGAACACGGTATCAGACCCAATGGCAATGGGAAATAAATTGTAGTTGCCAAATTTTTCATCCATAAATTTTGCAGGTTCCCAGTAGCATATGCATAAATTTAAGAGCGAATCGTGACACACGCTATTACTACTCCAAATACTGTGTCTTCAATTATTATAAGAACTATACAAGTGAAAACGGTAAACGGCCCACAAGCTAATAACCATGCTAGCGAAAGAACCAGAAAAGAAAATAGATGTGGTACGCTGTGACCGTTGGGTTGAAAGTCGTAGTATAACTAGTAAAATATAACAATAAATTATATAACATACATGGACGTAGTTTAGTAAATAAAGGGTAAAATAAACAATATTTAAATCTTTAAATAGTAGTCGTGAACGCTAGATTTTGAAGATGCATAAGCAACTGGCTGAACTCAGTAATAAGAGACTGACGTGAGCTTCAGACACCGTCGCTAAGCTTCAACTTAGGGCAATTTTGCATACGTTCTTATGGTGCTTCTGGCAAACACTTTAAAGTAACGCAGCAGCGGCGAGTGAATTAATGTTTGGCGCGACCTAGTGTTTTCATTATAATAGTGCTTTGATTTCTTGTAAATTTCTTGTAAATAGAATTAGACAAATACCAACCGGAATTATTGATTTGCAGCTATTAACTCCGACACAAAAGCCCACATGCTGTAGCAACCCGTTCCGTAAATGGTACATAAAATTTAGTAATAAATAATTTACTTAAACCTTTAACGCCCACTTTGCACAAATGTGTACAGCTCAGATTGTGAAATGTTGAGTTGACTGTGTTTGTCGTATAATGTCTGTTTGCAAGTGCGTTGTTATTCGTTTGCTTTGTGTGGTTCCTTAAGGAACGGAACATCATCTCATATATAACTCTGCTATTACCGTACGTCACTTTCACCGTTCAACCCGGATTCGATCACTGGAACCAGTTTGAGTCTGTCAATCATTGCGCGGTACGCTAATTATTTCAGACGTTAAAGGAATGAAGGCACAATAGAGATATCTGATTCATCACATATTTTTAGCCATAAAATATATTCAATACATGAAAAACGTTACAATAAATATTCTTGATGAATGGCATACGCAAATTCCTGTATCCACTTCAGAAATACACTCGAACACAATGTTCAATGTTTGATGATTAAATAGTCACGAACAAAGAAACCTCTCCGTATTACTCACCAAGCATTGGGCGGGCAATTGTGGCATCGCTCGGATCAGATGGGTCACTTGGTCCAGCTTCATTATGTGCGATAACGCGATATTCATAGGTGTGCCCTTCAATCACTTTATCGTCGTGGAATTGTGCGCCCTGAAAGTGAAAAAATAATCTCGTTATTAAAAACAATGTTATACAATAAAATATAAAAAAAGAATTGTGAATGAAAGGGTAAGTTAAAAACATCCAAAGGACTGAACAGACTCAGTGACTGCGTAGTTTTAAGTATTTTAAAACCTGAGATCGATGCAACCGAAATCATGTTAATGCGAATTTAGGCGCACGGTGAGTAGCAAGTCGCCCAAAGAGGCAGGTTAAATGGTGTAAAAATTGCAGTAACAGCTTGTTTTAGGTGTATTCTGGAACAACATCTTTCATCACATTTTTGTTGCCTCGGAACAGCAAAGTTAAACGAAAAGCTAAAGCAATGTATCATAGTTTTATAGATAGCACTTTAGACGAACCATAAGTTGCTGTGCCACTAGTATGAAGCTAAATAGGATACGCGCAAATTTATACCGTATTTTCAATTTGCAAACAGAACCACAGAAATATGCAGTTAAATATCAGTCAAGCAATAAAACAAGAAATAAACTTTGACATTTCCTATATATTTCGATAATAGTACAATGGGTGATTTGGTTTTTTTGTTCGAAGCAGAATTTGGAAAGCAATGTATCAGAGATTTAGGCGCTGCAGGTACCGCGACGGGAAGTATGCAGTGGGTGATGTAAAATATTTACCTTAATTGGTTGATGATTGGCTTTAACCCAACGCCCAGTGGCTGCATCTCGACGTTCGACATCGTAATGCGTAATCGGTGAGCCACCGTTACTGATAGGACGATCCCACACAATATCGATATAGTCGCGATCCTTGTTGGCAACCTCAGGCTTGCCCGGTGGACTAGGCTTGTCTGTAAAAACAAAACTTCTTAATATTAAGGGAAAGAATTTTCAAATAAAACAAATAGAGAGTGTTTATTTCGTGTGTGTCCATTTGTTTTCACTTCAGCAGAAATCTTTACACAAACATATCCTGCACAAATTAAGCCGATTTGAGTCAGATGGCACTGATTGCACCAAATTTGAAACCATCACATGTAAATTGCAATGCCGGTGAAACTCAGTACGTTTTTATAACTGTAACGTATTAGCTCGACCAAGAAAGCGTTCAAAATTTAATACGTATTCTTCTTTGTTCGACGTGCCGTATATGAGTTGTCGATAAATATAGCTTACCCCTGCCCAGTACAGTGAACAATGCAACGTCTCAAAGCAGACTTAATGAAATAAGTTTCTTTCGTTTTAAAATATGCTGATGAAAAAAGCTTCAAAACATTTGTAAAATTCAAACCGTGTAATACATCAATATACTATACAATTAGGTATTTCACGTATTTAAAAGCTAGTCCTCCTTCGTCATAACATCATTTACATTTGTCATAAAAATATAGCTGAGCAAACTTGTGATCGTAAGTTATAAATCAGTAAAGGTTTGTAAAATTATGAGAGTGACCAACAAACAAACCGAAAACGAATTATGTTTTTAGAATATTATAACATTATTTTAGGTGCAACTCGCTACGGCTGCCAATGAATGTCAAAAACGGACATACCGAAAGGATTTTTAGCGGTTATGGCATCGTCAGTTTCCAAAGGTTCGGACTGACCGAATACGTTTTCAGCCATTACCCGAAACTCGTATCGATGACCTTCGAAGAGTTTCGGCACCACACATGATGTTCCAGGAACGTAGCTTGAAACAGGGACCCAAACACCGCTTTCAAGGTCTCTTTTTTCAACGATGTAGTTGCTAAAAATATTAATCGGTGTACAATTGGTAATTATTGGGATCACGACATTATTCTTATTCGTATTTTATTACATGGTATTTTACAATACTGTGGATAGGAACTATATTACACAATATATATTTGGCTGAAGATTATATACGTTTTGGAAAAATGCTGGTTTAGAGTGGATTCTACAGTTTACCTTTACAATATTTATCGTTACAATCAATAAAACAAACAAAAAAGTGGTAGCTAGCTAGCCTAAGGCCTAAGTAAATAGTTGCGACTAGTGGCTTCCGCATTCGTCAAAATCCGTCAGGCTTCGTTCTAGTCTTCACCGGAGGATTACGCGATATGTTTTGAAAAAATGATAGATTCAATGGTTTATCCAGTTTTCCGTTACAATCAATAAAACAAACAAAAAATCGGTAGCTATCTAGCCTAAGTAAATAGCTTGCGCCTAGTGACTTCCGCATTCGTCAACAACCGTCAGGCTTCGTTCTAGTCTTCACCGGAGGATTACGCGATATGTTTTGAAAAAATGATAGATTCAATGGTTTATCCAGTTTTCCGTTACAATCAATAAAACAAACAAAAAATCGGTAGCTATCTAGCCTAAGTAAATAGCTTGCGCCTAGTGACTTCCGCATTCGTCAACAACCGTCAGGCTTCGTTCTAGTCTTCACCGGAGGATTACGCGATATGTTTTGAAAAAATGATAGATTCAATGGTTTATCCAGTTTTCCGTTACAATCAATAAAATAAATAAAAAAGCGGTTGCTAGCTAGCCTAAGTAAATAGCTTGCGACTAGTGATTCGCATTAGTCAAAACCGGCAGGCTTCTTTCTAGTCTTCACCGGAGGATTACGCGATAAGTTTTGAAAAAATGATAGACTCAATGGTTTATCCAGTTTACCGTTACAATCAATAAAACAAACAAAAAAGCGGTAGCTAGCTAGCCTAAGTAAATAGCTTGCGACTAGTGATTCGCATTAGTCAAAACCGGCAGGCTTCTTTCTAGTCTTCACCGGAGGATTACGCGATATGTTTTGAAAAAATGATAGATTCAATGGTTTATCCAGTTTTCCGTTACAATCAATAAAATAAATAAAAAAGCGGTTGGTAGCTAGCCTAAGTAAATAGCTTGCGACTAGTGATTCGCATTAGTCAAAACCGGCAGGCTTCTTTCTAGTCTTCACCGGAGGATTACGCGATAAGTTTTGAAAAAATGATAGACTCAATGGTTTATCCAGTTTACCGTTACAATCACTAAAACAAACAAAAAAGCGGTAGCTAGCTAGCCTAAGCAAATACTTTGCGACTAGTGTCATCAAGATTTGCTAAAAGCCATCAGACATTTCTACTCTTTACCAGTATATGGAATGATAGATGACGTTTGATAAGGAATGCAACGCCGTGCACCTCAGCTCCAAAACAAGCGAGATGTAAAGTTACAATTCTACTCAGTAATACTGCTTTTGTCATGTTTTTATGAGTTCAGGTAGTTAAAATTGTAAAGATAGTTTTCAAAATATCCATTGAATACTCACGTAATTTCAGAACCACCATCGTCTTTTGGTTTATCCCATCGAAGAGTTGCCGAATCTTTGGTGACATCCTCAACGATAATTGGACCCTCTGGCTTTCCAGGCACGTCTATAAAAAAATAAATATCTTAATATCACAACATGCACATGACATTAACGTAACATACCATTTGTCTGTCAATAATTATGGCAGAATATCATAAGGATAAGAAATTCTTCCAATCTGGTTATCTGTTTGATACCAAGTTAAGTGCTAGAGAAATACACAATTTTTGTACCAAATGTACAAGGTTATGGAAAAGAAACATAACCAATTATATTATTTCGCCGCAAAGATAGTTACTTATTTATACCTTTTATTGCTTTAGACTATATTCAAGCTGAAGTTTGCGACACCGACAGTCCAAATAAACTTCTGCTCGTTGCTATATTATTATCTTGTGACGACTGGTACAATAACAAATTATTACACAACTAGGCATGAAGATTCTCTTTCTGCTTTTTTCCTTACAATTTTTCTTTTTGTTTCTCATTTTTTCACAAAACGTTTACGCGATGTTTATAAATGGTTAATCTTTGTTGAGCTATGAATCTCGAGCGCCCAATATAGAACATGTGCAACGTGTAACATGTACACTAATAAGCAGATATTGATTATCATATACGTTATAAAGCTCACAGCAAAGGCCTATGCATATCTGCATCGCTGCAACGCGAGCTTACCAAACCAGCACAAAAATTTGACAGGGTTGCTTTCCTCTGTATTACCGAACCAGTGGTGCTGAACGGCTAGTACTTGTTTTTGCACCTATGTATGACATCACAACATTAGTTTGAGCCAAATGCCGAGGAAACACAAAATAATCGAAGCCTACGTTCATACTAATGAGGTACACTGTTTATTGTACAATTATGAGTTTAGGTTGCATAAACAGTTAGTTCAGGCCCTCATATGTAAATTCAACGCCTTATATCATACTTGTCGATAAGGGTAGGGGTTAGGCCCCTAAGTGACCAACACCCCGAGCCAAAATCTTCCTTCTTCTGAAGTCGCCACATCCCCTTGTCCCCCTTCCCGCGCAACATTAGCGACAATTGGAAAAATTCATCGCAAGTTAGCAAACATTGGGGAAGATTTTAACTAAACTACCGCTTTGGCCTACCTCCCCGAGTACCTCCTTTTCCGCCGAGACCATCTAGCCCCCTTAAGCCGACCGACCGTCGACACATTTGCCTTATGTCATTAAACTATGAGTTGTTGGGTGAACGCGTTTCGGGACGTTTCTGCTTCATAATTCAAATATGTGTAGTATCACGAAATTTTTGTTTGTTTCTTATGTTTAGTTATTATTGCTTTAAATTTTATGCAGACAATATATATTTTTGTTTTACATTACATACTGTGTAGTAAACGTTGTGCCGTTAACGAAAACATTGACCAACCCAGGGCTCGCGAACAATCTGTTATGTAGCAAACATTTAGTTCAACCCATTTCGTACCAGGTTTTTTTTGGAAAAAATGGCAACGTAACGGTCGCATGGTCCTCAGTTAACATAGTTAATAGCAGTATTTAGTGGTTACGTTGCATAGAACAAGTTGAATACGATTTGATGCATATGTATAGAATAAGCGATAATACGAAAGAATAGTATGTTTACTAAAAGTAAAAGATTGTTTACTAAACCCGACGAATAAAAACATGATGACAAACCTTGTACAGTAAGATCGATGGTACCGTCAGTTTGACCGTTCACATTTTTCAAAGCAATTTTGTACTTTCCACTATCTCCACGCGTTAGGCTTGGAATAAACAATCCTGCGGTGCGAGTTATCGGATTTTCTTTCACGTCTTGAATAGCCTAAATAACAATTTTCTACGGTTTGTAAAAAACTGACGATGGGAAGAAATAAAAGTGACATAATACTTTTCGATGGTACCGTCAGTTTGACCGTTCACATTTTTCAAAGCAATTTTGTACTTTCCACTATCTCCACGCGTTAGGCTTGGAATAAACAATCCTGCGGTGCGAGTTATCGGATTTTCTTTCACGTCTTGAATAGCCTAAATAACAATTTTATACTGTTTGTAAAAAACTGACGATGGGAAGAAATAAAAGTGACATAATACTTTTCGATACATACTTTTAATAGCAATATCCCACTTGGCCCAAAACAAATAACTATAGAAACTCTCACTTTAATAGCAGCATTGAGTTCATAGTTATAGCCCTTTGTTTTAATTATATATTCTCCGAAATTAGTTTTGACAAATACAAAATCGACAACTGTCTTCTGAAAGCAAAATTGCTATAGAAGCAGGAACTGTATTGCACTATTTTGAAACTAAGATTAATTCTTTTGGTATTTTAAAATTTAACATTTATATATAATTATAAATATGAGTCAGGGTTGTTTTTTACATTACGTAGATTATCTGTCGTATTTGGAGAAGTAAGATTTTGTTCAGGTCAGCGAAATCCTCATTCAACTTGCCACAAGACACGAAACGTCTGATTAATAACGAATTTTGGGCAAAACAAGCTTTGCATCAGGATCTGAGGTGCCAATATCAGCAGGATTGAAGTGGATCGATCACAGGTTTCACTATATTAAACAAATAACAACCTTCTGATTTTGGCCATATTTTATCAAAATGTTTTGGTAAAATATATTTAAAAATAGTTTGCAGTCGTCTGCTTTAGATGTTCAAGTTTATTGTTGTTTGGTGCGTCTGAAAGCTATAACGGCACACTCATTAACCTTAGCAACCAATTTTGTTGCTATCTATTTAGTTGCATATATTAAAAAAGTGCGTAACTGGAAAACAGAAACAAAAGACGAAACCAAACAAACTGGACAAATTTATCGATTCGCCTCTTTTAATCATATTATAGGCAAATTTATCGACGCTACCATTTTAATTGTTTTATACTTCACTTCGGTTTTGAAATCTATATACAAATTATCCCGTCAATAAAATACCAAGAGTGCAACATCAAAACTTTGAAAGAAAAGCATGACACCAGGGTATACTTTTGTACATTTACCTTACCATCATTTCCGATGACGTGGTTGTTTTTCCGGCCTACCTCCCCAAAGGCACCCAAAAGAATCAAAAGGATACATTTGGTGACCCTTAAGGAGGACTGGATTCAGGCCGAAAACAGCCACTTCAATAAAAAATGTCAAGTACATTAGAATGATAGAGTATTCATAGAGTATTCTCCTACAAAATTTCTATTGTGGTTTTCTTGTGATACTAAGTATTTTCATCTTACTAAAATAAGAAACAAGCATTTGCAAACATCACTTCAAAGCTATTTCTGTTATCAATCCATTACTACGAAACAGGCCAAATTTCTCAACCGTGGCTTTACCGCCAATGTAATCATGTATAAAACTATTCGTTCGAAAACCAACAATACAACATTATTCACTGAGTCGAAAACTTCGGAAGACTTACATCTTCAGGTACCGGCTTCGCGTCTTTAGACCACTCTACGGTGGGCTCCGGTTCACCTACGTATTCCACGTCAAGCGTTAAAGGCATTCCGGCGCGTACTTTTAGTGGTTTTAGCGGTGATATTATTCTCGGTGGTACTAAAATATATAAAAGAAATAAAAATAAGGTGAATGAATTGAAGCGATGGGAACTTATATTCTTTCTAATGGGAACTTTAGCACATACGCATGGCTGTGTTTGACTGACTGAGATAATATTTTCGACATTTGTAAGACTCTGCATCATTCGCCGTGCTTTTGAAACGGATTGCAAACAATGATGCCTTTAGAAGAGTCACTAGTCTAAGCTGATTACCCGTATTTAGGTCCAACTATTTTGAATAGTTGTTTCACATAAAAGGCAAACCGCTACGCATGGCAGTGTTATTTTCAAATCGACATAAAACTCCAATGCCAAAGATTTCCAAAGAAAAGTAACAGTCAATCTATAGATATTTCAGCCGTATATTACTATAGACGAGCTTGTTGATATATGATCTAAGTACCTTGCATGAACTTGATCGACTGATTTATATAAGATTGTTCGTAAATATTTTTAATTATTAACGTTTGCGCTTATACATTGATCACCATAAAATAATTGTCTTCAACTTACAGTTTTTGTGTTTCGCTTTTTGAGGATCCGATGGCTCACTCGGTTCACTTGGGCCGGCGTCATTCACAGCAATAACTCTGAAATAAAAACATAGCACCAAAAAGAATATATATCAGAGTAAACATAAAATATATAATTAGTACGAACGTGAGAAAATAAAGCTACTTTTCCGCATGAAATAGATAGTACCCTGAGTAGTGTTGGACTTCGCCGGAAATTTTCATGGCCTGAATTTTCGTGGTGTCGGAATACCGGAAAGCCTGGCAGGCGTATGACCGACCAGCGGCTTTCCCAACACCGAGCTAGATTACATTTTATAAAGCAAGGATAATACTTAACTATTATGACAAAGATTTGACCAAAATGTGGCACCAAGTGTAGGTACTATTCAGAATTTATCAGCTCACCTAAATTCATATTCTTGTCCTTCGCGGAGTCCTTTTGCGGAAAATTCTGTTTTGCCACCACGAGCTTTGCCACATTCTATCCAGTTCGGTGAGCCTTTTTCTTTCTTTTCGATGATATATTCTTTTATTGGCGAGCCGCCATCACTTTTTGGTGGTGCCCATTTGATATCGATGCGATCCGCGTCATAGTCTGTTACCTCAGGTTTTCCTGGCTCACCAGGTTCATCTGCAAGAACGAAAACAAAGTTAATTAGTTGATGGTCGTAAAGCTCATTTACCTTTATTGGAATATAAATCGCAAATGCTGATTGACATAAATTACAACCAGTCTACTATT
The DNA here is from genome assembly GCA_030248225.1 of Trileptium ribeirensis. Classification (NCBI taxonomy): domain Eukaryota; kingdom Metazoa; phylum Nematoda; class Enoplea; order Enoplida; family Thoracostomopsidae; genus Trileptium; species Trileptium ribeirensis. Next base: position 84,097 of record JASANE010006230.1, on the reverse strand, counting down.
AAGGTGATTGCTCGATCTGTTTTGTTTAAGGTGATTGCTCAATCTATTTTGTTTAAGGTGATTGCTCAATCTGTTGTGTTTAAAGTGATTGCTCAATCTGTTTTGTTTAAGGTGATTGCTCAATCTGTTTTGTTTAAGGTGATTGCTCAATCTGTTTTGTTTAAGGTGATTGCTCAATCTGTTTTGTTTAAGGTGATTGCTCAATCTATTTTGTTTAAGGTGATTGCTCAATCTATTTTGTTTAAGGTGATTGCTCAATCTGTTGTGTTTAAAGTGATTGCTCAATCTGTTTTGTTTAAGGTGATTGCTCAATCTGTTTTGTTTAAGGTGATTGCTCAATCTATTTTGTTTAAGGTGATTGCTCAATCTATTTTGTTTAATGTGATTGCTCAATCTGTTTTGTTTAAGGTGATTGCTCAATCTGTTTTGTTTAAGGTGATTGCTCAATCCGTTGCATTGAAATAAGGATATGAGTAGCGGTCCCCGGAAAGAGTACAAAATAGTTATCAATCTTATGAACTCCGTCTTGGATTTGATCTTTATATTTGAATGTGGACTTCCTTATATTTGGCAGTAGTGCATTTTATATTAAAAGCTACATAATAAAATCGAAAGGTATTGCGGATAACAATTTAAAACATATATCAAAGATAAATGTACATAAGATACAGAAATGTATTTTGACCCATGTTACAATTTCCCGCATAGAATCCACAAATACTTCCCATATACAGCACGAAAGGAATGTTTAATCACTGCTTACAATTAGTAACATACCGAACGGATTTTTAGCAACAATCGAATCGTCGCCAGTCAACGGTTTGGACTCTCCGTGAACGTTAACAGCTTTGATGCGAAATTTATATTCTTTGCCTTCTTGAAGCCCTTTGATAGCAGCGTGACACGTCGGAAATTCGCCAACCTATAAATAATATACGCTTATAAATAAATAAAAAATCGTATCACGAATGTGAGATACCAGCAACCAAAAAATACTGAATTAGCGATAAATTATTTGTCTGTGTTGAGACTATACATTCTAAATATATAATTTGCCTGTGACACTACACATTAATTCGACTATTACCGTAAAAAACGTATAACGCAAATGTGTGGCCTATGACGTTGCTTTGTCTGCGCTGCTCATTGAACGATTCTATGGTAAATTACTGTTGATCGATTTTAAGTTTGGTTGTTTTGTTTCGGATGACACATGAGAATATATCCATGTTAACTGAAGGGAGAATTTGTGGAACTTATTAAATCTGCAGTACCAAAACCCGGACCACAGTCCAGATTAGATGGAATATCTATCAAAATAGTGTGGGAGGGTCTTCAGCACCAGCTGAACTTAGTGGTGAAAATCGACGATCCGTTGGGGAAAACGCTGTATTCGCTGCGGTGTGAATCAGAAGAAACAGAATCGCCTCAATGCTTTGCCCGTTTGAGCACACCAGGAGCGTCCAAAAGGAGTGTGTCAAAGTTCTGGGAATTGCATATATTGGCGAGTAGACAGCAGTGGCAAATTAAAGGGCTGCTGACATAGGAGACAATGTTCAAGATTCCAAACGGATACAAAAAGCTATCGACTCCACAAAACAAAAATTGCAGAAAACAAGCCGTTGCCATACAATTTGTCTCCTTCAATCCAGCAAGGTTTGTGGAAAGTCAAATTCGATAACCGAGCCTACTAGGGTGCGTTCGATCGATACCTTACGTTTAAAACTCGAAGAGATACTCTAATCTCTGTTTCTTCCGCCACCGTCGGGACCACTTGACGTACGAATGACCTTTCCGTACACAAGATACGGCTTATCCGTGAAGTGCAGTTTTGGTGCAAAGGTTTCTAACTCTCAGCAAATTTTCTGATAATGGTTTTGTTTTGGATATGATTCGCGATGGCTTTTCTGTACTTCTCTTTATTACACCGAGAAGTATTTATCAACGGAATAATTGTTGCGCTTTTAAAAATACAGTCTTTATTACGGAGGTTGTTTCGTAGTTAATAGCTTGTGGTAAAGTCCAGGAATGTCTTTTTGTAGCTAGTTCCCTATCTGTTTCTATTCAACGTTCGGAGAAAAGGTGTCATTTTGGACCTTAGATATATCAATAGACATACTCAAACCGAAATTTAAACTAGATAATTTGAGAACTGTTATAAGCTGTTTATCTAGGGACCGTTGTATGTATTCTTTTTATTTAAAGAACGGTTATTATTATCTTTATACACATCGAAAATTTAGCAGCATTTGGGCTTTTCCTGGGTGTTAAATAGAGAAGAAAGGTTCCTTAGTTTCGCCGCTTTGCCTTTTAGGCAACAGTGGCTCCCTTTTGTTTGCGAAATTCTTCACCCTGTCGTAAAATGTTGTCGGTCGCGAGAAATTTGTGTTTCAATATACCTTATTGATGGTTTTATCGGGGCGTTCGTCCTTCGAGGAATGTAATGAATTTGCTTTGAAGAACTGAGTTAAGCTAGGTTTTGTTTGCAATAAAAACTGTATGTCGTTTCAACCAAACACTTAAAATACCGCGGAATCATTATCAACACCTTTTTGTTTAGAATTACCGCATACGAAGATCATTGCTTGTCAGGTGGCTGTGCATCTAATTGTGTCAAAAATTGTTATTACGGCTCGGAAGCTTGCAGATTTAACTGGTTTGTTGCAGTCTTGTTTTCCAGTGTTCGGGTCGGCGACCCGTTTACTTGTCTATAGCGTTATATAGGTCTACAGCAAATGCGGAAGAATGGGACAGAAAACGTATGTTAGGAAACCAGGAAAAGTAGGAGATTATATTTTGAAATTTCGTTTTCAGCACTTGCCGTCAGACGGAATTATTAGAACATAAACTCCCAAGAGATCTCATGGTCTCAAATACTAGTGGTTTGGGAGCAGGAATAGCTTGTTTTATCCACGGCTCTAGTCTTCACGCAGTGCTAAATCGGGGAGATTTATATCTTTTGAAAAGGTCCACTATTCGACAGCTCCTACTAATTGAATTTGGACGATAAAAATTTTGTCATGCTCTGCGTAATGAAACTGTTAGAGCCTTGTACAATAACATGGCAGTTGTTGGCACAGCTTAAAATGGTAGCAATAATCCAGATATGCAAGGTATTATTATTACCTTGTATACTCACAGTATATGCGCTGCTGCAGCGCTGAGATTAGCAACTGAGTGGCTGCCTCGCGGTTGTAACGATCAGGGTGACAGACTCTGCCATACTGTGAATTTAGAAGACTGGGTCGTTGAAGACAGGGTATTTAAGGAACCTGACAATGATTGTGGTTCCTATACTTGCTATTGATGCGAATTATAAGTTTTGTAATTTTACTGCTTTTCTTTGTGTTCTGGGCTGTCGATATACAGATGCTTTATAATTCAGAGGGTCACGCTATAATAATTGGGATGCGCCTCCAGTTTCTGTTATTGTTCGTGCATTAAATCACCTTCTTGTTTCGAAAACTTCTGGGACTATAATTGTTTCTTTCTGGCGTTCATTCATTCTATTACGATAGCAGTATTTCTTGTCAAAATTTAAATAATGCTGTGGTAAATATGGGTTTAAATTTTCCCACATAATGAGGTTATTGTCATATTATATCAGCAAAAGTTAGTTCAAGCAGGTTACTCTGCTTCGCCAGGCATTTTTTGGTCGGCGGTAGTATGGATTCATGCATTAATCGACTATGACTCGTCCAAACAAAATAGTCTGTACCATCTGGCTTACGGCTCAGTGGATTTGTTTTTAATTATAGCTAATCCTCCGCTCAAAGCTGTGACCCTACCAAAAGATAAGCTTGCTGACACCTTACGGTTATTAATCAGCCAGAGATTTTTTGAGCTCTTCAAAATGCTACTATATTTTGCTTTGCCTACTGTACATCTACAGCTCTGGATTTGCGAGCGTTGGATGTAAACATTGACGATTATGGTAGTTTTTATCAAATTATATTAAGAAATCAAAGTGCGATCAATTATCTGCAGGTCGCGTAGCAGTTCTGTCGTCGACCTCAGAGGTAGGACCGTTAGCTTGATTTGAAAGTTATTATGGATATTTTAGTAGCATATTTAGCGCGACTCAGGATTCCAATTTATTTCCTAAGAAATTGTCGCGGAAAACAACAATTATATGCCTCACATGTTGGCGAAAAATATCATAAAGGTATAGGTACGCTCCCCTCTTTAAAATTTAAAAAGCGATCGCTGATGATGGCTGACAAAACTTATGGTAACCCCGCCAACCATCCTATTTTGTAATTATCTATATCGAATCGTAAACCATTGTTACGGAAAAAGGCCGAATTTTATTATGTTTTTATCTGACCGAAAATTGGCAAAATCAATTTCAAGTGCCAGAAATTAGACCCCGTGTTTGAACAGAATTTCGGCGTTTTCAATTTGCAGAACTTCGGTTCCCTAACGACTAATCATCTAAATTTAGATTATTCAGTGTTCGCGAACAAATTTAATGCAAAAGTAATGTCACAATCAAAGCGATCCTATGGTTAAGCTCTCGGTGTTCGTGAACAAAACACGTTTAATTCAAATTCGACAAATTTTCGTTCTAAAAATTAGGGTATTGTTACTTGCATTTTCGAGAACACAAAATGGTTAGATTTCAATCGCGAACGCTGTGTTCAAATTTCAATTGATCAAAAAGCGTTCCGTAACAATTTTTATGCAAAATTACAAAATAGGATGGTTGGTGGAATCACTTTAAGTTTTAGCTGCGCATAAGTAAAACCTAGAGTTTACGCCTGATGACAAGTCATTATTAGATTTTTTAACTACAAATACTGCAGTTGTTATTTAACTGCCTTACTTCCTGCCATGTGCTTCGTTTGGTATCAAGCTTTTCAACGATGTAATGCAAAATCTCAGCTCCGCCGTCGTCAAGTGGAGGTTTCCAGTCTAAAGTAGCGCCATTCTTCCAAACATCATGTATCTTCAATGGGCCTTGAGGTTCGCCGGGTACATCTGAAATCATTGGTTTATGTATAAATTTAAACAACATTTACCTAGATTAAAACATTATGATAGAATGAAACAACATTCACCATAGTCTGTCATAACAAAAATTGAGCAGGTTAGAGTGACATAAACACATTATAATAAAAGCACATTATAAATTATAAAACAAATTATAAGTGAAACTATCTTGTATATAAAAGTATCACGGTTTACGCACAACGTAGTTGTTTTATCTCGATGGTTCCCAGGCTAGTCGTATATGTCCCAACTACCGTATTCATACGGGTCATTACGTACCAACCAGTGGAATGTACCAGCCATCTGCGGCAGATGGCAGACTTTTATTAAAAGAAATGGCTAACAAAAATCTTATACAATTGACTATTTACTGCAAATTCGTATAAAATCATGCACCTACAAAAAATGTGAATAATATCACTTAGGTACAATATTACGACGGTAAATATAGTAATGTGAATAATATCACTTAGGTACAATATTACGACGGTAAATATAGTAATGTGAATAATATCACTTAGGCACAATATTACGAGGGTAAATATAGTAATGTGAATAATATCACTTAGGTACAATATTACGAGGGTAAATATAGTAATGTGAATAATATCACCTAGGTACAATATTACGAGGGTAAATATAGTAATGTGAATAATATCACTTAGGTACAATATTACGACGGTAAATATAGTAATGTGAATAATATCACTTAGGTACAATATTACGACGGTAAATATAGTAATGTGAATAATATCACTTAGGTACAATATTACGACGGTAAATATAGTAATGTGAATAATATCACTTAGGCACAATATTACGAGGGTAAATATAGTAATGTGAATAATATCACTTAGGTACAATATTACGACGGTAAATATAGTAATGTGAATAATATCACTTAGGTACAATATTACGATGGTAAATATAGTAATGTGAATAATATCACTTAGGCACAATATTACGAGGGTAAATATAGTAATATGAATAATATCACTTAGGTACAATATTACGAGGGTAAATATAGTAATGTGAATAATATCACCTAGGTACAATATTACGAGGGTAAATATAGTAATGTGAATAATATCACTTAGGTACAATATTACGACGGTAAATATAGTAATGTGAATAATATCACTTAGGTACAATATTACGACGGTAAATATAGTAATGTGAATAATATCACTTAGGTACAATATTACGACGGTAAATATAGTAATGTGAATAATATCACTTAGGTACAATATTACGAGGGTAAATATAGTAATGTGAATAATATCACCTAGGTACAATATTACGAGGTAAATATAGTAATGTGAATAATATCACTTAGGTACAATATTACGACGGTAAATATAGTAATGTGAATAATATCACTTAGGTACAATATTACGAGGGTAAATATAGTAATGTGAATAATATCACCTAGGTACAATATTACGAGGGTAAATATAGTAATGTGAATAATATCACTTAGGTACAATATTACGACGGTAAATATAGTAATGTGAATAATATCACTTAGGTACAATATTACGACGGTAAATATAGTAATGTGAATAATATCACTTAGGCACAATATTACGAGGGTAAATATAGTAATGTGAATAATATCACTTAGGTACAATATTACGACGGTAAATATAGTAATGTGAATAATATCACTTAGGTACAATATTACGACGGTAAATATAGTAATGTGAATAATATCACTTAGGCACAATATTACGAGGGTAAATATAGTAATGTGAATAATATCACTTAGGTACAATATTACGACGGTAAATATAGTAATGTGAATAATATCACTTAGGTACAATATTACGACGGTAAATATAGTAATGTGAATAATATCACTTAGGCACAATATTACGAGGGTAAATATAGTAATGTGAATAATATCACTTAGGTACAATATTACGAGGGTAAATATAGTAATGTGAATAATATCACCTAGGTACAATATTACGAGGGTAAATAGAGTAACATGCAAAATCTTTTTACGAGAAAATGGACATTATTATAGAACTGTACTTTCGAATATTTAAAAAACCTTACAAAAATTTACGATGAATTTAGATTCATGAATCGAAATAAATTTAGCAAAATTATGAGATAAACTAGGCATAGTACGTTATGTTCCAAAACCAAATCGGCGGTTGGATACAATCGATATTTTCTAAGTTTTTTATGCACTGAATAAAATTTGTAGAATTTATTAAGCTAAGCAGAAGATTTATAAAAATTTCATTTAACGATTTCTATATCATTAAATTCATATAAAACAAAAGTCATCATTGTATAAAGCTAACCAAGTACAGTGACATTAGCAGTTCCACTGTCCGAGCCGTACTCGTTCTCGAGATGCAATGTATACGGCCCAGTATCGTCGCGTTTCGAAAACATAATTTCGAACTCGGTCAAATTTTCCTTGACCACAATGTCAACGTGAGCATCTTCGGGATCTATGGGCTTTCCATCTTTCTTCCACGTTACTTTTGGCTGAGGTTCAGCTTCGAACGGAACCGTGAACTTGATTGGTGTTCCGGCTTTGACACGAAGATCGCTTAGACCGCTTAGATCTATTTTCGGGGCCACTAAAATAAATAAAAATCCAATCAAATCTGCTATACAATGTACAAAACTTATAAAATAGAATTTGAATATATCTCATAAATTTGTATAAAATTATTCATAAAATATTTAATTGAATTAGACAATACATACCCAAGCAGGGTTCAAAAGAGCGCCCCTTCGAGAGTTAGGACCTCACTCGCCCTTCGAGGCCTTGGTATACTCCCTGAAGATATCACCCTACTCCCCCTACAGTGCACCCCCCTGCGAGCCGAAGTACCGCCAAGGAAAAATGGTGTACAATCGGCAAAAATTGGGTAAAATTGGCAAAAATGTCGCAGTGGGGTGTACCCCATAACCACGTCTCCCGAAAGCCTCTAAACCTTTCCCCTGAGACGATCTCTCCGCCACCATCGGCTACATCCCCTGAGACCTCGAAGCGTCAGCATATATGCATTGGAAATAAAATTAGTTTATCAATTAATTAACACTGTAATTATATAAAAAGCTAATTTCATAAAGTAAAATAACAGGTTCAGGTTATATATCAAAGAAAACGGTTTAAAATTTATTTCCACATATTGTTACATAGTTTATGGCATCTACATGTTACATAGTTTATTTATGGTATTTACAGACTCTTTTAAATAATATGAATATTGATTTTACGAATTAAGCCTATAATGCATAAATCCTGGACGTAATATTCTTCAGCGTACGTAACCGTCTGCCTACAACATTTACAAAAGCGGAATTATTTGGTTGAGTATTCCAAAAGGAAAAATTATAGACCGCAAATTATTAGGAGTTTGTTATTGTTATTAGGAGTTTGTTATTGTTCTTTTCAAATATGAATATTGATTTTACGAACTAAGCCTATAATGCATAAATCCTGGATGTAATATTCTTCAGCGTACGTAGCCGTCTGCCTACAACATTTACAAAAGCTGAATTATTTGGTTGAGTATTCCAAAAGGAAAAATTATAGACCGCAAATTATTAGGAGTTTGTTATTGTTCTTAGGAGTTTGTTATTGTTATTTCAAATATGAATATTGATTTTACGAATTAAGCCTATAATGCATAAATCCTGGATGTAATATTCTTCAGCGTACGTAACCGTCTGCCTACAACATTAAAAAAAACTGAATTATTTGGTTGAGTATTCCAAAAGGAAAAATTATAGACCGCAAATTATTAGGAGTTTGTTATTGTTCTTTTAAAATATGAATATTGATTTTACGAATTAAGCCTATAATGCATAAATCCTGGATGTAATATTCTTCAGCGTACGTAACCGTCTGCCTACAACATTTACAAAAGCTGAATTATTTGGTTGAGTATTCCAAAAGGAAAAATTATAGACCGCAAATTATTAGGAGTTTGTTATTGTTATTACGAGTTTGTTATTGTTCTTTTCAAATATGAATATTGATTTTACGAATTAAGCCTATAATGCATAAATCCTGGATGTAATATTCTTCAGCGTACGTAACCGTCTGCCTACAACATTTACAAAAGCGGAATTATTTGGTTGAGTATTCCAAAAGGAAAAATTATAGACCGCAAATTATTAGGAGTTTGTTATTGTTATTAGGAGTTTGTTATTGTTCTTTTCAAATATGAATATTGATTTTACGAATTAAGCCTATAATGCATAAATCCTGGATGTAATATTCTTCAGCGTACGTAACCGTCTGCCTACAACATTAACAAAAACTGAATTATTTGGTTGAGTATTCCAAAAGGAAAAATTATAGACCGCAAATTATTAGGAGTTTGTTATTGTTCTTAGGAGTTTGTTATTGTTCTTTTCAAATATGAATATTGATTTTACGAATTAAGCCTATAATGCATAAATCCTGGATGTAATATTCTTCAGCGTACGTAACCGTCTGCCTACAACATTTACAAAAGCGGAATTATTTGGTTGAGTATTCCAAAAGGAAAAATTATAGACCGCAAATTATTAGGAGTTTGTTATTGTTCTTAGGAGTTTGTTATTGTTCTTTTCAAATATGAATATTGATTTTACGAATTAAGCCTATAATGCATAAATCCTGGATGTAATATTCTTCAGCGTACGTAACCGTCTGCCTACAACATTAACAAAAACTGAATTATTTGGTTGAGTATTCCAAAAGGAAAAATTATAGACCGCAAATTATTAGGAGTTTGTTATTGTCTTTGCGTTTAAACAAAGTGTGCATCAGATTTTTTGCGATAATAATAATCGCCACTATAACAACAAAATATTCTCGATTTTTAATGCATCAAAAAGTCAAAATAATAATCAAAAAACACAAAATAAACAAAAACATACTAAAATAATATACGAAAAAGACGTAAAAAAATGGCCAAACATTCAACGTTAAAATCACAAAGTAAATCTTTTAAATACAAGTCGAGCTTACATCTTCTAGCTTTCGCAACCTGTGGCGTAGTAGCATCAGACGGCGGTCCCGGACCAGCTTTATTAACAGCTTTCACGCGGAACTGATACGTTTCACCAGGTGTAAGCTCACGAACGGTTGCCTTAGTAGCACCGCCCGGTACTTCGCCAGCAGGAACCCAGTCGCCGTATTTGTCTTTCTTCTCAATTTGATACTTTTCAATGGGAGCACCGCCGTCGCTTATGGGCGGTGACCATTCAATATCCATTTTGTCTTTATCCCAATCGACAACCTTAACATCTTCCGGTTTGCCTGGTTCATCTGAAACCGATCACCAATTATGTAATAACAACCATTTGGTCACATAATTTGGCCACGCATGAGCTAAATCGTGTACTTAAATACTTTGTGGCTTAAAACAATTTTTTTGCATAAAAATATTGATATCTTTTAGTTTTGTAAAACATTTTCTGAAATTCTGCATACAAGCCTAACATAGATTAGTGCTTTAGCCGAGTTTATTTCTTGTTATGAAACCGATAGTAAAACAAATTTTGGTTTGCAGCGAATGTTTTTTTAGATTAGCTGCATGTTCCAAGTAGTTAGAGTGTCTAGTGGAGTATAGTCAAAACTGAGTACTTTGTATTTGGGCAAAAACCAATAAAGAGAGAACATAATGATACAAAATCGTATAAGTCGGACGTGTTCCTATAGTCCGAAACTAGACGGTGGAACATTAAAATGCCAAAAATCAATGGGTCTGATAATATTTGAAATCCAATGGCGTCCCATAAAACTGATGAACCTAATCAACCTTAGTTAACACAACGCTTAACCTTTGTTAAAAACGTTCTAGGTTTACACTGAGAATAAAAGTACTAAAACCCGTTGCTAATGAGAGCTATACTTTAAATTAGAGGCAAAGCAAACACAAAATATCGCGAAAAATGTGATAGCTATATAATATTAACCAAATATTTATATCAGGATATGACAGCAAGCATGTCAGCATAGCAATTATAAATTAGTTGGCTTTAATCTTCATTAAAGGTGTTTTCAAACGCTCAAAGTTTTTGCTTAAATTTTTATCTAATTTTGCCCTCAAAATATAATCAAAAAGTTTGAGCGTGTGAACACGTCATTAGCACCAAAATTCAATTCAACGGCAAACGGCTTGTCTTCGTAAAAGTTCGAAAACCAACTGTTAATTCTGTGGACTGCGTACAGCACAACTTTGTAAATATGATGTTGCAAGTACCAGATGAAGTGAACTAGCTTAAAATTTTTGTCAAATGACAAACATAATAATCAACATGTTAATTGATGACTGAAACATGCAAAGGACATTTTAGTCTATAGAGCTTTCAGCAAAAACATTTTAAGACATCATTCTACTATAATCATTGGTAAATTTTCTTCAAACCTTAGAACCGTCTCTAGGACAGGACAGGGCACGCGATCAACAACTGTGAGTAAAGTAATCCGGTATGTATTACAGCAACTGATTCGTACCATAAGGATTTTTGGCAACAATTGACGTTGGAGCTGTCAGAGGCTTCGATTCGCCCATTCGATTGACAGCTTTTATACGGAATTTGTATTCGTGGCCTTCACGAAGTTTTGTTGCTTTAAAGTTGCAGCCCGGGCTTTCACCGCACTGAAAAACGAATGAAAAACAGAAGTTATAGAAAGTAAAACCAGGTCAAAACAAAATAGCTTTTAGATTTAATTTCAGTGCCAACGAACTTGCACATAAATCTCTTGTGTAAAGATACTGTACACTTAAGAAAGATCCTGATTTCCAAGCTCTGGCTCGCCTCGGCTTTGCTTGCGCAGACAAGTCTATGGTCTGTTTCGACACAGCAGTGCTTTTCAGATGCGGAACAGCTAGGCTCTTAAGCTCCTAAATATGAAGTTTGCCATTCAATTGTATAATATTAGAGAGAACATATAATCTACATAACAACAAGCGAACTGTATACACGGGTTTTTAAAGTCTCTAAGAGTTAGGCCACTCTTACATCAGCTGTTCTTGCTATAGGTATTGTACTATAAATCAGTTGTTATAATTATGTGTAATATATAAAGAAAAACGTTTAAGAGCCTGACCACTGCTTTTCCAAATACACTGGGTTCGGCTTGCTCTGCTGTACCATATACAGGTAATTACATAAGTACTCAAAATAATTCTAAAGTTGTCTTACATACATAACTAACTGCAGTAAATGTGGTTACTAATTAATCTATTTTTCTATAAATGCCAACTACAGTATGTATGAGACATTTTTATCATAGGCAAATTACGTTGAAGTTCCGCTACCCAATAGCTTGACACACAACTGAACAAATATTTTTGCCTCCAACTGAACCTCGGCATATAAGACACTTCAACTGATGAATCACTGTTATCTCACAAGGTTTAATCCTTGAATAATGCGTAAGCTTATGATTTCACTAAGGTTTGAGAATTAGGCTGAGACTTAAACAGCAATGTTACAAAGAATTGCCTGCACTATACGGAAAAATTTGAAACGTTGTTAAAGATGGAAACTTCATATCTTCCGTAAACGGGACGAAAGATAAAATTTTGTTCAAAGAATTGCCTGTACACTTAGTACCTATACGGAAAAATTTGAAACGTTGTTAAAGATGGAAACTTCATATCGTCCGTAAACGGGACGAAAGAGAAAATTTTGTTCCAATAATTATTTGACGCTTACCGGAACCCAACGCCCGTCGTCCTCTTGTTTTTCGATTACATAATGTGAAATATCAGATCCTCCATCATCTTCTGGTGGTCGCCATCGAAGGCATGCACTATCCTTCGTCACGTCGTGGACATCCAATGGACCACGAGGCGTTCCAGGTACATCAAGAACCGTAACTTCAACGGTAGCCCTGTCCTCTCCAGACGAATTCTTTGCGACGATTGTGTATGTTCCAGAATCGATCCGTTCTGCTTGCTTTGTCACTAGTTTTGTATTATAATCCTGCAATTAAGAAATGTATTTTGATATTGGATGAGAAACTATCTAAAATTTTAAAAGAATAACTATGCAATGTTTAAATTATTTATTCATTACTCAATTTTACCCGACCAGAACGTGACTTCATTTCTGTTTTGTATTAGCCTGCGTAAACAATGCTAATTCTTCAGCATGATGAGACGACATACAATTCCACTGATTAGGTGAAATAATTCCTTGTATTATAATGGCACAAGTTCTGTATAACATACATGTTTATAGGGGTTGGGGTTTACTACTCCTGTGAGGCTCCGACCCCACTCCCCCGAGGTCTTGGATACCCATTGACAAGTATTTCAACCCACCTGAGCTCCAAGACCTCAGATACCCATAAGGTATAAAATTGTCCACCCCACCTTAGCCCCCGACAGCGCCGCACCCTCTCCCCCGACGACCTCTCCCAATGGCTTACCTCCTTGTAAGGCCGGAGGGTGGACCCGGCTGCCCCTGTTGAGCTTTAGACAGTGATCACGTATGTCTCAGTAAGTTCCAACTCTCACACTTTTTTAAAATATATATAAAAAAGTTAGATAGAAGAATTCTACTGTAAACCCGTTTTATAAAATTTTAACTAATAGGTGAATTTAATTAGTTTTACAACTCGAAGAGCGATTTATACGCCATGAAGTGCCCAATTTGATAATTGAGTGTTCACAAAAAGGGAAGGCCAATCTGACAGTTCTTGTATTTGACTCTGTGGCTCTGCGAAAGTGTATAAATGCGTTACACTGAACTTCGCATGGTACTATGTCTTTGTTTTAACATTTGAAGATTTACTCAAAATGACTAGGAATTTAAGCTGTATGTTTGGAGTCTTCGGCCTATTTGTACAGCGAATCAAAACTCATTTACTACTCAGAAAGGACGATAATTTTTTATTTGTAATTTCCACTGACGATGGTTGTTGTCGCCCTCGTTATGTTTGCAAAGAGGGGTAGCGGAGTATTATCCCCTGTCAGTAACCCTACGAGCCCCCACTCCGCCGGCCGACCGGCCGTATCCTACCAGGAAGGTCCACGGCTTCCGCCCTGGCGACCCTGGTACCCACCTGCGACATCGGACTTTGGCCCACGGATGATGAATAAGCTGACCTATTTTTAATTATATTAAAAATAAAATTTATCCGCAATTTGGATGATACTTACTCCAACAAAAAAATAGTTACCTTTGTATTATCAATATTCGTTCGCCCTGCACTGACCAATGGATCGTCGTTGAGCAACCATTTAATTTCCGGTGGAGGCTCACCTGATACGGGAACATCGAAGTTGATCGTTTCACCTGCGTGGATTTTGATTTCGTGCAACGCGTTACGGTCAATCCTTGGTGGAACTGAAACATAATTCTATCAAGTTAACTAATAACCGTGGCTTGCAAAGGGTCTGGTTATATCATATTTGTAAGACACTCTTGTGCTGATGGCTATAAATGACGTGTCACGCCACAAAGTGGTTGCAAGCTATATATACGTATTATTTTATTCTGATAAAAGATTCGTGAGTCTTTGGAGCACTGATTGTCTAACCCCGTAGCATTCCAAAACTTGGTGAACAATGGATGCTTTATTTTGGTTGGTATTTGACAGCATTATCCAAATATTCTATTATATGCGCAGAAATACTTCCCCATTGGAAAAAATCTCATTTATCGAATATTGAGATATTAATGCCAACTCACCATTTCGTGGACGAGCAATCATTGTCTTGCTCGGATCGCTAGGCGTCGAACGACCACCTTTGTTAGTTGCTACGATTCGGAACTGATATTCTTGGCCTTCTTTAAGACCGGGAACTGTAGCTTTTGTTTGACTGGCAGGAACCTAAAGTACAAAATGTTTTAGATTATTATATTCGTTGCACGTTATTAAAAGCCTCGAACATATATTTTAAAGTAAGCTTCATTAAGACATATATATATAACTACCAATATTTAAACACAGAGAATTTATGACCAAACTAGTCCAAAAACAATCTAAAATTAATACTGAAATTTTACTTTTATGTAATTTTAGCATCGTAATAGCTGTTACAGTTCCCAGCGCGATGTATGTAAGTTTAGATTGAGCCAGATTAGAAGTTTGAGTCTTTTATATCAAATGCAACTACAAAAACATAATGCGTCCGGTTTCATTTGGAAACCGGGAACAGATGTTACCGTTTGCATAGCACGGTATTACGACAAACAAAATATGATAGAATATGAGAGAATTAAATATACATATATACCTCAGCGGCATCTTCCCAGTCACCGTATTTTCCTTTCTTTTGAACGACATAAGTCTCCAAAGGTGCACCGCCATCTGATATCGGAGGTGTCCATTCAAGATCCGCATGGTCCTTATCCCAATCGACAATATTTGGAGTGCCTGGCTTATCAGGTTCATCTGAAATCATATAACGTTACGTATAACATTCGGTACTACCCGGCTATTAACAATTACAAATTATTTTGCAGGTTACATAGCTATGTTTTAGACTACAGTGATTAATCGCAAGCATCATGAAAAATCGAATTCTATTAATAATAATGAACATGACTTGTTATTGAACTGCTGAATGCATCAATAACAGCAATGAAACTGGGAAGGGGGGTCAGCCGGTCAGCCGGTCAGCGCGGGGTGGGATGAGGAGGATAAATTGTCGAATATTTTAAGTATTTAAACTTTTTCTTATTTTCGCCCATTTCTCCCGATTCTTGCCAATTTTTGCCATGATTTTTCCTCTAATGTGTGCCTATCTCTAGGAAAATTTTTGGGGATTCAAACTTATTCCTATTTTTGCCAATTTTCCCCGATTCTTGCCAATTTTCCCGGATTTTTTCCAAGATTTTCTCCGAAATGTTTGACTATCTTTGCGAAAATTGTCTGCAACCTTTGGCCCGAGGGGACACAGGGGTGGTGACTTAAGAGAGATAAAGATACCTCCCAGTGGGAATCGGCGACGGCTCGAGGGGAGATCCGAGCCTTACGTAATTAATACCCTCTCTCGCTGCATTATGAGCACACAAAGTTAAAATACAATACGCTGATGCTGAATGCACATCGTATTCCTAGATGCCAAGCTAATCTTATTATCGCACCAAACTGGACTTCAAAAGACATGAGCTAAGAAACAATACGGACAACAATAACAAAGAGTAGATATATTTGTTAGAAAAATAAAAATTGGTTAATCTTTATAAAGTTTTACATAGACACCATACCGAATGGATTTTTCGCCTTCGTTGCATGTGGCGTTGTTAATGGCTCAGATTCTCCAAAACGATTGACCGCTTTAATCCGGAATTTATATTCGTGATCAGGTGTCAAATCGTCAACATTGAATTCACAGTTTGGCGATTCACCACACTAAAAGCATATTGTAACCTCTGATAAAACACCACAGTGCATCTATTTATATCAGATAATTTCAATAAATTTTTGCCGGACTTTAGGGCATTGTATTTATTTCCTGTTTCCTTTTTCGTTCAAATATAATGCTTTCGTTATTCGCTGTGTCGGTTTTAATACAAAGCTCAGATTTAAACAGTGTTTAGAATAATGCATCATTTACCTAAACATGTGTGCACCTAGGTCCGAATTCTGTCATAGTGTTAATGAAGGACCGTGACAAAATATTGAGCCTTCATGCAGCCAATTCCAGAACTTCAGAAATAAAAACAAATTGGCAAGCTGCGCTAGTATGTTCGTACTAGCAGGGAGCGGCTATATCTCATGTTTTGATAGAAGGGACGAAGTAATTAAAGACATTAATAACGTTCTGTTTCAGCAAAATGATTTAGATCTATAGACCCAAAAAACAGAGTGAGTCGCACTTAAAATAAAGTCGCATAAGCATAAGTGAAATAAATGAATAAGCATCAGTATTTTCAAAATTTTTGCTGTGGCACATTCTAAAAGCCAACCTAGTAGTTATGTAAAACAGCACCATTGTAACTGAAACTACGTTTTACGAATATAAATCCATTTGTGGCCCTATTGACAACTTTTCAGCTGTGCTTTACAATTAGCTAAATGTATTGATAGCTCCTTGACAGATCCAAAAATGTCACAATGGCAATCGCTTATGGCCAATCTTCGCAGTATAATCACCCCAGTCCTTGACAAAAGCCAGCCCTGTTGCACTCATCTTAAGGTAAATAATGCATTACGTGCTGTATACTTGCTTGGTTTTTAGACTTGGGACAAAGAAAACGCACACCTGTTAGCTTTCCAGAATTAAAACGCAGTTACACTACCTGTTACTAAATGCATTGGGCGACAACGTAATGTCTGTCCGGTCGCGCACCCCATTTTAGAACTGGAGGACAACGCGTGGGGCATCACCTGGGAATAACTAATACAGAACATGTACCATCAACTTAAAATATTCTTAGGACGGAAATTTTTTATATTAACACACTAGTACGAAGCTTGTCAAACCTTGCCTGTATCATTTGATTAAAATCTCTACCCTAATTTTCGCAATGGACACACCACGATATGGTAAAACTACTTCGTTTTAAACTAATATGACAAAACTGAACTTCAGAAAATTATAAGCTAGGTAGTACAATGTGAATCTACTACATTAACATTTACGCTGCGTGGATAAAATACGTTTAAGGTTTGAAATGAGCACGGCAGCTTGTGTCTTGTCAGGTTGGCCACCCTGTACGGTATAACAAATTTGTTATGTGGAAGTTTGCCAACATCGAAAGGATGGTATATAATGCCAATTGTGTGACACATACCCGTTAACTGACATACAGCGTTGCTTATAAATCGAAGATTACATTGGCCCAAAGCAATAACTATAACAAATTTGCAGCTAGATAACGCAATAAAAACAGCTCTTTCTAGTGCAGTTGCCACTATATTAATGCAGTGATCATTGTGTCCGCTTAACAATCTACAACAAAAGCTAAGTAATGCTCAATAAAATAGATACTTATTTAATACATACAGGGACCCAACGCCCCGTTGCTTCATCCATTTTTTCTATTTCGTAATGCGAAATTTCGGCACCGCCGTCATCTGTTGGAGGATTCCATGCCAATTTGCAGCCTTTGTTATGGACGTCGCTAACTTTCAGCGGACCATTTGGTGGCGATGGGTGATCTTAAAATATTATATAAAATACATTTGATGGCTATGCATAAAGCGGACTGCTAAAGAAAATTGACACTTATGATGTTTAACGACAGATAAAATCATAAAAATTACATTGGCCAAGATTACAATACTTTCTTTAAGTCATACAAATTGTAGCTTGTCGCACGGTGTGCAATATACATAACAATCAAACTTGGTTATACATAGTAGGCAGTTACCACCATAAACTACTTGGCGTTTACAATTTTTATCAGCTGTGCTCAACGGACATCTATAAATTGTAGTGATGTACTGATATATATAATGCAAATTGCCTGAGACCAACAACTTTTTATAAACCTTCCATACCACGAGAAAACTTTAAATTTTATTTTTCATCGTTAGATAAAATCATTTTATCGTAAAACAGATCACACAATTTCTCGGTTACTGAACTAATGCCAGGTTTTATCACAACAGCAAAATATATCAGGAGTGGATCTGTGGGTCAAGCCAAAATCAAGGCGAATTTTGCTGTTTTCGTCTGTAACATCGTAATCACTAAATTTATGTAAAAAAATTTTCACATTACAGGTGATAGGGATATTGCGACCGCAAGCGTATTACCTAGCCAATATCCCCTTTGGTAAATGTATAATGAAGCGAAAACAACCAATTTTTGCGTCAAAATCAATGCTCGTATTGCCGTTACTAAAGCTTGCAACTCACCTGTAAGAGGTATTTGGTTGAAATTCTAATTGTCAGTGTACCTTTACGCTGCATACAATATCACTAATATTTTTATAATATCGTTGAAACCATGGATTAGATAGACGATAGCATTATTTTGTAGCAAAATTCGTGCATATATAATGTTTACCACCCATGGCTTTGATATATTTGTTTCTATTTGTCCTAAGCTTTCACCGTGCACTTGCAGCTCCTGCGATAGGCGGGCACCGATGACTTCGTCCCGCTTTCAGATGTGGGTTCGAAATAACGTGTAAGATATATTCAGTACCAGAATTAGACTAAATATTTCTTTTGTCATTGTCATCAGTTTCTTTACAATGAAAGACCAGATTCCGTTTAATGTGCCACTATCAGTGATTATGCATTAAACGAGTCTATTTCCTATATGTTGCGATGTATCTAAGTACTATATTAGTCATGGTTTGCGCTGGCTATTCGGTTATTAACAAAAGTGAAGATAAACACAGCGGTTCCAGTAAAACATCTAGTCGCAGTAAAAAAATATTTAATTCTAGAAAATCCTTTAAACTGGTAATAATTAAGTTAATAAAAAGTCATTACCAACAACAGAAATATCCAATTCAGCGGTGTCAGTTCCAGAATCATTTGTCGCCGTAATAACGTAAGTGCCGTGATCAGAACGTAGAGCTCTTTTTACGGTAAGTCCAGTTTCATAGTCCTAAAATGATCACATTTATATGTTCAACTATAGCTCGAAGATTGGTGTGTTAACATTGTGTCCAGTCTGATCGATTCCGATTTTTACGTGTCCTGTATACAGTGCAAACATTGTATCTGATCCGGTCCGATCAGACAAAGCATGCACAATTTTATCAGTTCCGAATTGAATGACGGAGTGTGAAAATCCATATACATACACTCTCGGCAGATTTAGAGTTTGGTCGTATCGGAACAAACAGGATGCAATGTGAACAGAAATCCGATCAGATCGGAAAGGATTGGAATGGATCGGGTAGATCGCGACGTGAACACCGAATCTTATTTTTGACCAATAAATACTGTCTTGCATGTCATTCAATCAAAAATGCTAAACAATATATAACAATAAATACAAAAGGAACAATAATGACAAAGCAAGAATTCATTGTTCATAAATACACCAAATATCGCGTTCATTTGCAATCATATTATGCATTATATATATGATGGAATAGGTTCTGATGAATGTGATGTCAAATGTTTTACGACTTCTCGCGATGTCATTGCAATGGAATTCAGGATGCGTCTACGATTTAGACCTGTCTAACACAATACGGGTTGACACAGAAAATGAACGCTAGTATATGCTGAGCATGCCGAAAAAGTAGCAACTCTGTAAGCGTAATTGAAGCTTACTGCGAAAGTATGCTCTATTATTTTGGAACTTATATTTTTGTCAAAAAATTGTTGTCTTCAGGCACTCGGAAACGATTTTGAATCTGGTGGAACAAGTATAACATAAAACATCTGGGATGGAAAGCTAAGATAAAACCCATCAGCGGCAGTTAAGACAAAACAAATCTGGGAGTTGGCGCAAGCTAAGATAAAACAAATCTGGGATATAGGTGCAATATAGGGTATAATGTTACCATTTAAAGATGCGAGAACTCTGCCCTAAAGCTACGTTTACTACCCGTCAAGTCATATGTACCACATAATTTTTGGGAAGTTGACAAAAATTGGAGAAAATCTGTGCAAATCTGTATTTATTTACTAGTGGGAGGTACGTCTGGTGTTTTCTGGGTTTCCGTTGTTCCCGGGTCCTTGGATGTCTGTAGATGCATGATAGCATATTTCCACAGTCCGTATTGAGAGGACACACAAGCTCATTTTTCAAAAAGTAACTCATGTATTTATTTTCAGTAAACGGTATGGTGTGCCAGGCTGATGTATGCAGACGATCACCACCAGAACGCAGTGTTTTTACGAAATCGCTCTACAATTTTATTGTATTAATCCATTTCAATATATCCACTTCACAATAAACAATGTTAAATTTAATATTAATGGCACATATGTAAACTGTACTGCTGGTTATCACAGTACACTGCGGCGTGACAATTCAGTCAGGAAGGCATAATTTATTATGAAATGTCAAACAGGATCCGAAAACTAATGCCACATATTGTTTACTGTGACACTAAGTTTTCGATTGTAACGATGACAGATTCGCCAAAATTGTTCCAATGAACACTTGGCGCTAATGGTTGAATGTCTCCGTCGACATTCATCGTGGCTCCAGCTAACTAAACTATGCCTAAACAGCTCAATATCGCTCATCAACATAGTTCTACGAATTCGAACGCCCGGTGTCTCCTGAATGTGATGCGAAATCGTCAAATGATGTAAACGATGATTGATTTAAAAAAAACAAACACACAAATGCCTAGAAGCAAGGAAGTCACCGTCTGACAAATGCTAATGCCATCCAGTAATTAACCAATGAAATTGCCGGATTTAATGAAAAGTAGCCCGGGTGGATGAGCAATATCAACCAACCTGTCAATCAACAAATTTTGCCTTTTTGGATTGCGCCCCTGATTATCTAGCAGACGTGTTGTAATATTTATCACAACTATGTTGTTCACTATGTATATTATATAATGTAAACTGTGTCAGCAAAATTTCCAAGTCAACCCGTTTGTTTGATTTCGAAAACACGTTTGACCTGCTCTCGGTCTTTGCCGAACTAAGCCAAGGAGTAGCTTGTTCACAAATTCGCTACTGACGAAATGTCTGAAACTAGCTCGAAATTCTTCGGCTGGCCAGTGGCATGGCTCCCCTCGGCCAACTTCCAAATCTAAGTTTAGGCACGAGGATCACCATGGTGGTGGTTTCTAAACAGCTTCTTAGCAGCTAGTTTGCATATCCAAATCAGTTGACAGCTGCAACATGATCTTTACATTCAACTTTCAAATTGTAGTAACTTTCACTAGAGTATTGGATAGACTGTAGAAACAGAATAATATGCACAAACTTGTCATGTTCAGCAACATTATATTTTATTTTGGTTGTTTGATTGAACGTTCGCCAGTACTACACATATTTTAATGCTTTGGCTTTCGAAAAGCTTCCAACTTCCAGTAATAAAAGTGTTTTGGCAAACTATATTTCATCAAATTACATATTAATAAAATCTATAAATTCCAGATAAACATACACTGCTGCATATTTTCATTCTTTTATACCAAAAAACCAGATTTTTTTTACTATCTATTTGTATTACTTTCTTTTTTTTGTATGATTTTGTAAAGTATTATTCGTTGTATTTTTTATTTATTCCAACTTTTGTTTATATTTTTACTTGATACAGTTTATAGAAGTTTTTAGTTTGAATATATGTTTCACCATTTATTTAATATAGTAATAAACCAACTATTTCATATTTTTATAAATTGAGATGAATCCAGATGTTTTATATATTTTTTGTAACCCATATTTTATTTTATAATAAAGGAAAGAAAGTTGAGTGAGTAATAATACAAATAATAAAACAAATTGATTGTTGTTTTCGTAAACCAATTACAGCTGTACATACATCGCAGTGGTAAAAATTTTTATATATTTCCAAACCAGTGGTTAGTCTAAGTGAGGCCCCCTAGCCATGTCAGTGAAGCCCCCAAACAATACATGCTCCTCCCGCTTTTTTGTTTATTCCCCCTTCCCCTGAAACTCGGGTCATCTCCTCGGGTAGACGTCGATATCCCTCCTGGGAGGTAAGGAAAATTTTTACGCAAATAGGCTGGAATCGACGGAAAATGAGCCAAGAAAATTGGCAAAAATTCAGAAGAATTTCGGAAATTTATACCCCTCTAACGACCTCCCACGCCGACCGCTCGATCGCCAGCAAGCAACCGCTGTCCCCGCTGGGACTTCGGACTCTTCAATGTATAGCCAAGATATATCAGTGAGGCCACCCAATCCATGTCTGTGAGGACCACAAACCATGTGAGTGAGGCCTGCGAAACCACGCCAGTGTAGCATTGCCTTTAAGATCAGCAGTGTAAATTACCCACATATGATTTGAAACATTCAAATTCCGTAAACGCAGCGTAAACATTAGGTAAATCAATAAACGAATTTATTCCCCGGTTGTTGCGTTTCTGCATTGTGTTTGTATATTGTAATACTCTATTAATTACAAAACCGACCTTAACTCTTTCGTTCACATTGTATCCAAATGGGCCCATGTTCGCACGGGCATTGTTACCCGCTGTCGTTTTGTGGCTCATTAGGGAACCGAGCAACAGTTCTCAGATAACTCAGTGGTTGCACAACTTTCAGCCATATAGTCCGGGTTCGATCCCTGGCGCTTGCGAGAGTTTGTCAAACGTTACGTTGAACTATACACACATTCAGTCATGCATCAAAAGGTTAATGAGTCACTCACTGCTAGTAATTGTAGTTGCACCAATGTCAGGTATAATACAATTGCTCCATGATTGCAACATAGTGTGATGCCGCCCTTGGGTTGGAGGTTCCTTTCATGGGGGTAAGCGGGACCCTAGCCACTGCTCTGTATATTTCATATTTCTCTCAATGGGGCCGCAACAACACCTTATTGGCTTCGGGCTTCCAGGAAGCCTCATGTATTTGGGTTTAGGGAAAATAAAAATATTTTGTAATTGAGATATTCAGAAAGTAAATTTTTCATTATCCATAAAGGGTAGGGGCTACCGAACAATTATGGGGTAGCCGCTACCCCAAGCTCCCCTCACCCCGATAGACGCCTATGTTGAGGGCATATTAAGATTACAAATTAATAAATATTTGCTTCCATGTCTGGTTATATTTGTGTACGTAATATACAATAGCACTGGATTTAGGCGCTAGTTTTTACACAACAACTTTGTACCTGATCTGTATTTGTAAAATAGTCTTTTACATAAACTGTTTTCGTATACACATAATCTGCTGCTGTGAGAACATGTTGCACATCCGAATAAAAATTCGAAATCATTATTCTCACTTAACGCGGCTATGAAAGAAAAGAATAATTAAAATCAAACTGTGACAATATTAAATTTTGTTTTTATCCAAAAAACGGCCGATACAGGTACAACTACAAATCTATTGTAGTTGTTTACGGAACGGTATACTGCGCCAAAACATAGCCTCGTCGAGAGGAATCGATTGCTACCAAAATTTTATCTGTTCTTTCAAAATTGACGAAATTCCGGCTGGGGGGTCATAACCGAAAAGACCCCAATGTGTCTACATTATAAAACTGTTTTACTAGGTAATGGTATTTAAAAGTTTAGTGCGCTTTTGCATATATTTTATTACGACATTAGCATTATTATGATACTACAATAGCTGGTGAAATAGCGAGCAGAGTTTGAAAGCAAACCATTTAAATTTTGAAGACCATACAATATACAGTTGGTTTAGTGTTTTTCTGATGTAACTTTTAGAACAATATGCTCACTTCACCAAATAACCCACATAGCCGTTGTGCCCTATTGCACTAAATTCGAGCAAACTTTTGCGTTTTCTAATAATACGGACTGTTGGTCTGAATTCCGGACAAGTAAGGTGTCGTAATGTATTCAGTTGAGCGTTTTATTTACCGCAAAACTACTTGTTCATACTGTGTAAAATATTTTCAGCTTTCATGTTCGTTATACGAACTTTAGCAACAATTTTGCGCTAAATCTGAAAAATATATGTCAGAAAGATTTTCTTTTTAATACAGTAAATAATTAATAATAATGCGGCATTAGCGTTATAATGTCCCCGCTGTTTGGAACTTTTGTCTCTTGTAGTCGCGGCGCTACCATATAAACAGCCAGGGTCACATGGATACCGTAAATCAACCACCTAAAGTGTACGACACACCCCTAGCTGCTACACTTTTGTTTACGGTGTCGTACACACACCCTTAGCTAACAGTTTGGTGCCAATTAACTGTAACTGACACCGCCTGTGGCTAATGCGGTGCATTAGTCAACTGTGTTGTGTAGCTTTTAAAGAATCCCGATATTTATATCTGGATCATATGAATGTTTGCGAGATAATGCCACATACCGTCAATAAAACTGAAAAGCTTGAATGTAGCTGTATGCTTCAAATCTTCACGAAGCGACAATACCCTAGCTAACTGCCTTGAAAATTTTTACAAAAAACATGTAGGGTTCCAAGACACCCTGTTATCGACAGAGTGCTTGACACTGCGTGGGGTACGTAGGTTGCAAACGTTGGGGACATTATAACATGAATGCCGCATAAAATTAATATAGTAGATCATAATATAGGATTTATAATCCTTAGGTGATAACGTTGTTGGCATATATTTTTTCTATTTTTTCTGATTTTTTTTTTAGATCTGAAGTTTTTCGCCCTACGTTATTTGCACCTTATTTTAATGCGACACTTCAGTTTCACTATTAAGACTAGGACAGTTAAATGTTATATGAACCAGTGAATATTATACCGCAGACTTACTTTGTCGTCGATTTTAAATCGATCAGTAGAATCTACAGGTCGACCTTTGAGTTCCCAAGTGACAACCGGGGGTGGCTCGCCAGTAACCGGAATCACAACGTTGAAATGCTGCCCGGCACGAACCTTGATGTCGGCAAGCGCGTTACGGTCGATATGCGGAGCAACTGAAAATAGCTTAACTTAAAATTGATAATCCATTTATGTAAACCTAGACATTTTTTCCAACAACAAAATGTCATAATTTTAAACAGCCACCTTACAACAGCTGCTAATCATTGTTTCATCAAAAGCTTCTGAACATTTACTAAATTCCGTTCCCGCTGTTCTGTGTACTATTCAGCGTCGAGTAATGGCGCACCAAGAATTTGGTCAAGAGAAATTTTTCTGCTAAGGAGCCTGTACATTTTTACGTTTTTATACTAGAAAGTATAAAATTTTGCATCAAGAGCACAAACGATACCCGAAAACTCAGAGCTAAGGTGAGGGTGGGCCCTACCCCCTCCCCCCCCCCACCCCCGCGGGTGCGTTATTGGCGTCGACCTCATAACACAGCTTCTAATTTTTGATGCTTATTGCTGCTTCTATAAAAGCAAGATTTTTAATGCATTGATATACATTGTACCCAAACAGGTGTCGGAACCTTGGTAATATGTTAGTAATGGGTCGTTGGCATTATGTTTCCACTGTTTGAAACTTATATACACCCGCGACTGTCGCGCAGACCCTACAGAGCACGGTGTACCTGACAACGTATATAATTTTCGGCAACTTCTAATTATAGCTAGCTGACTATATAGGCGGGAAACAAAAGGTGTGATTGAGCCTGTCTAAAATTTTAACATTTTTCGAGACTGTGGCAACCGTACTATATGTATAATTTCTTAATTCCATGATAGGACCATACGTATGCAAGTCGGCATACTTATAACAGGACCAATCGTA
Organism: Trileptium ribeirensis; assembly: GCA_030248225.1. Taxonomy (NCBI): domain Eukaryota; kingdom Metazoa; phylum Nematoda; class Enoplea; order Enoplida; family Thoracostomopsidae; genus Trileptium; species Trileptium ribeirensis. Next base: position 57,900 of record JASANE010006230.1, on the reverse strand, counting down.
ACAAATAATAGCTTCTTCGCAACTCAGTTTCGATATCTTCCTTGAAACTAAATGCATCCTTTATATTAGAGATGTTATTTAGCGTGTTAGTCATACCATGTATACAATATAACAACGGTATCAGTGTCACCGTCTAATTAAAAAACGCCGGTATCAAGCACACTCTAGTCCTAAGAAATTTTAAACGGTGTTGACAATACGATCAGTTTATAAAATATGTCAGTGCGGCTAATACCGTTTCAACAATGTGGTCTACGGTACTGGGGAACAAAAGCTCCAAACTGTGGGGACATTATAAGGTAACCGCCGCGTAAGTGAGTTAATTGTATGTTATGGAGGCGATGGTGGACTATGCTTAGTAAGCTGGCTACGGTATATTCATTTTCATGCTGTATTAGCTGCTAAATATCAGAAAGGGTCCGCAACGAAAATTGCTTACGGTGACGTGGTTTTGTTATAACAGTATCTGATTCGTCTGATGGTTCGCCAGGGCCAGCCTTATTTTTAGCCTTGATTCGAAATTGATATGGTCGATTGGCGATCAAGTCAGCAACACGTGCAGCTGTCTTGTCGGCTGGTACTTCCAGAGCTTTCGTCCAATTTGGCGATAAATCGTCTTTGACTTCAATTATGTACGATTCTATTGGAGATCCACCGTCCTGAAAGTTTAAATTCATATTCTTAAAACAGTTTTTTTATTTTTTGTATTTTTCAATATAAAGTATCTTACTCGAAATGTCGATTATTTTCTGTCACTGATACTAAGAGCAAATTATAGACAGTATAATATTTGGTCCAACTGTGGCACAAAAAGCATACTAGATTAAGACATGCTTTCTTTTTGTCGCAGCTGTCAGTTTTGTCTGTTTTGGACTGTTGTCTAACATATCAATTATGAAAAATTTAAAATCGGTTTTCCTGAATTTATATTTCCTCTTGACGCTATTTAATGTTGAACATAACATAATCTTAATCTTAGTCATTCTATTGGCTAACGCTACTTAATGCCACATATATAGGACCAGCAATTGATTATTCAAATTACTCTACATACGACACAATTATGGTTCAGTAGTGGACATACCTGAAACTCAGACCGTAAGAGTCAGACCGTAAAAAATGTTAAAACATACAATCAATCAATCGTCAGTGAGGTAAATATATCGTTAAAACAAACACAACTATAAATTTTGCTAGACAACTGAAAACGGATATAGTTAAATTAAAGACTCGTTGATATTTGAAACAAAAAGCAACATTTCAATGAAGACTTGAATTTTTACAGGGATATCTTCACAAACGATTGCGATGCTAAAATTACACCTAGTGGATAGGTGTATCAATTTCTGTTGAATATCTTTATATTTTTCAGGGCTCGATATTTCTTAGTAACTATTGTACATTAGTAGTGCAGGAAAAACCCTCACTTTACATTTAATGTTTCATATATTATTTTCGGCTGTTTCTTTAATTAAATTTAGGCCGATATGCAGTTTAACAGTGAATGTTGTCGATCTTCTCTGTTATTAATTAATAAGCTGTATTAATGTCTCTTGAGTTTGTTTTCTTTCCAGAGCGTTGATGTTTTTCAATAACTATTGTTTTGTATTAACAGTACAGTAAAAAACCATCTAATTTCCACTCTTGCAGTAATCCGATTTCTGTTGTTAAATCTGTTTTTCTGTCTGGTTACAGTTTATATTTCTAATTTAATTTTGAAAAAATAAATAATTTAAACAAATTAATTCATTAGGGTATTCAAAGCGAGTACAGTTATCAATATTTAAGAAATAGTAACCTAATATAAAAAATTAAAATAATTTCAAGTAGTTATAGTAAATAGTATAATAGATAAATATCGTTTTCAATTTGCACACCAAGACAAAATAACCTTATCTCTACTAAACAAAATTATTCCACGGTAAGATAGGTCATTTTGTTTCTTTGATATTGAACTAATGCAAAATTCTATTACGACAGCTCTCACAACGCGTAAACGAATAGGTGATTAGCGTTAATTTTTTTACAATGGTTTGTTAATACCGACACATAATGTTAAAAGCATTTATCTGTATATATCTCTTTTTCCATGAGCAGTAGGTAAATAACTCCCATTTTTGACAAAAATCAAGTCTAGTATTTTTGTATCAGAGGTAATTTCAAACATGTCAAAAATTTTGACCGTACAGCTGATCTGAGATTTTCAACGTACAGATGATTTGCAAGCCCAAGATGGTGGCAATAACACTTTGACAGTAAATAAGAGAGCGAAAGCGACCAATTTTATTTGAAAATCATATAGATATTGCTGTATTACTATGGCTTGAGCCGGGTTGCTTCATTTTGTTTCAATGTTGACAGCGCGTGTACCTATAAGTTGTATAGTTCATGATCATTTTCCCCAATGGCACCGAACCTACGGAATGGACAACCAAAAATCCATATTAAGGACCAAAAGTCGAGTATATTTCGTTGTTATCATTTTTAGCGTTTTAATAGTTGGTTCTATTAGGATAATGTTTTCGTTGCGCATTTGTCTCTTTCATCGAAGGCCGATGCTGTTGATTTCATGGCGAACTCCGATTTGGCTACCACAAAAGGGTAGAAATATTTTCCTGACAGATTAGTCTCAGCGTTTCTGTTACAGTCAATATTTTTGGAAAGAACGCTCTTGATGTGTTTTTAAAGCGGAGTGATTTATATGCATTTATCTTTTAATAAATTAGTTATTCGTTTAGCTGGATCTTAGTATTATTCACGCGTTGTACTGGCTGCGCGAGGTTTGAAAACAATATGATGGCACTTAGTTTATACTTTTATATACCAGTTATATCAAAAGTCCATGATATATTTTGCAGAATATGACACTGTATTATGCTCATGTATCGGATCAGATTACGTGGCCTTTTTTGGCCAATTCGGCCCGTTAGCATTGTGATGGGTGCCACAAGGTTTTCTGGATGTATTTATGGCCCCAAAAAATTTATTAGCGTATTGTCAATGCTTTGGGGAAATCGAATACCCCAGAGGATTTGTTGGGGGCTGCCAAATAATACACCAGAGAACCTTAGGGTTATCTCTGCAACCCTTGGGGTAGGCGCCACGGTTCATTATAGGGCTAGTAAATAACCCTCAAAAACCTTGACGAAGATACCTCTGCAATCATTGTAGGCTAAAGGCGTAAAACCAACGATATCACCAGATTGGGTAAAGCGTGTGAGTATAATAGAGGGTCATACACTTATACAAAATTTTTTCATATATTCTTGACCATGCTAAAACCTTAAAGTTTAATAATTTCAGTTAAAGCCAAGATTAGAAATTATTTAAAATTTACTTACACATTTCTAACTCTAAAAGGGATAGTATGCAAAAAATGACCGCAAAAAACCTAAGCAGGTGACAGCTTCACACTGCAGAGGTTTTATTCTATACTATAAATAAATAGAAAATTTGTTGCAAAATGTGATGTCTAACTAGTCGTCAAACATTCCCCCAGCTCCAGTAATGTTGAGCTTTTCGATTTTTCAAATTGAATTACGATAACGTCAACTATAAGAAATACTTTACTGCCTATATTTTTGTTTAGATCTGTACTAATAGCTTACGTTGCTTGGTGGAAGCCAACTCAGATCAACATGGTCCTTATCCCAATCATCGATCTTTGGCTTGCTGCATTTACCTGGTGTATCTGTAATATTTGTATAATCTATGTATATCAATACACTAAATCAATATATAATTTATGTATCAATAAGTTTATATCATTATATTAATATCAATGAATAATCAATGTTCGTTTGATTCACGCTTTAGGTTAGCTGATCATTTGCGCTTGGTTTAAAACGATAATTCATAAAATTTTGTATAAAATAGCGTTTTGTTTGAATAGCTTTATGATTTGTTCTCAAAGATGGTTAAAATTTAAAGTTGTTTCTATTTAGAATTGTAACCCAATGGGTTTTAGGGGACTTATACGTAGGTGAATTGAAAGGATTGTACTAACACAGAAGTTATTTATTAGATTTCTCGTACTCCCTTCCGATTTGACCGAAACCACTTAATTTGATATCATAAATTTCTTTTTCAACTATGCTCCCGTTGTATTTTCACAATGTGATTTGCAGTTGTAGGTTTTCACATATAATATAGAGAAACACAGCCAAATTTACGAGAGCTACACATTTACATCAAATTTATTTATACTTAAGACAAAAAATACTCGCACAAACTTGGATTTCGACTGTGTAATCCATATATGGTGTAGTTCCGACAGATGGCATGAAATGAAAATAGAATCGTTTTCAACACAAACAATGATTATGCATATCAGAGTACAATAATTCCATTGTGTGAACCAAAATTATTACGACTATTAGGTATATTACAACTTAGAAAAACATATAAAAGATTTCTCAGCTAAAGCAACAACTGCAGCTGCTGTAAATATCTGATACAATTTAACATTTTTATGGAATTTAGATAAACTAATATTTACCAAATGGATCTTTTGCCAATATTGGCTCTGTTGTTTCAAGCGGAGCTGATTCGCCTTCAGAATTGATTGCTTTGACGCGAAATTTGTATTCTTGCCCTTTCTCTAATCCGTCAACCTAAAGCAGATATGTAGGATAAGTATTCAGGTAAATTGGGCCAGTATTTTTATTAGTCTTACAATAGTAAAAAACTTTCATATTAACCAGACGAATACGAATATTTTTAATGTTAATTTAATTATGTATTTCTAATGTATTTCCAGTGAAGAATTCAGTGATATCGCTATTCTGATCACCAGCAGAATAAGATTAAACAATCTGCTTTCAACACTCCGCTTTCAATACCCCACTCTATCTTCAATCGACTCGGTTCACTTATTGCATAATAGTCTGAGTTTTTGAACAAACTCGGTTAACAAAATTCGTTTTGACAAAATATTGCAAAAGGCTGTATTTTTTATGATTCTTAGACAATATTTTACTTGCAGAAGTCGCTCGACTGCCTAATGATTTGGCCAAATGCTCAAAGCATTCAGTGACCAAAGACATATATATCTAGACTTATGTAGCCAGCGACTCGTGAGGCACCACCACGTATCGCTGGTGAATATAACATGAAAACTATTTCATTTCCAAACTTCCAGCTTTGAATTGTTACCTTCAATTCAGTGGCTGGTCCGATGGTTTTGCCGACTGGAATCCATCTGCCAGTGTGTGGATCTTGTTTCTCGACTACATAATTTTCAACCGGTAGTCCGCCATCGTCAAGCGGTGGTTTCCATTCCAATGTCATGTTATCGCCGAAAACTTCTTTGGCTTTCAGTGGTCCTTCTGGTGCGCCCGGTTTATCTGTAAATATATTTTCACAATTCACATTTTTATAAACGAGGTACACAGACAGCTATACCAATTTGAGCAAGTACGTACAAAAGATAACTTCAAGCATCCTCCTGTTCAATAAACATTTCAAACACGCTAGTGAAGCCATTTTCACTTTTCTCGGGCTATGCATTATAAGCTTACAAAATCCAACTGTGCTCTGAACGGACTATTTCTCAAATCCACATGTTGGAGTCTGATAACCAGTTGAAATTGGTGTGCGATGAACGTCTCACATTCATCCGGGTGCATTTGAGACAAAACAAAAACAAGACACAGTGATTGGCGTTGTTGAAGACGAAATTATCATTTTTACCACTGTTCCATGTTCGAAACCTGGTGAACTTGATATAATACAGTTAAATGGCAAGGAAATGACAACTTTCTATCGGTCCTGAGGACGGTCACAAAACCATCTCGACACTGTTAGTACGCACAATCTGCAGGTAGGCCTGTTGATCGGTGTCGAGTCAGCTTTTTTGAACCAACGATCACCGCGGTTCTTGCGGGCGATCAATGAGCTCTCAACCAATATACGAAATTATCAATATCGACGTATCATTAATCTTTTCCTTCAATTGCTTTCCGTTTTATACAGCAACAATTTATGATACTCGGTATACTGACCCAACTTGGTATGCTGCTGTGACATACTTCTCGCAAGAAGTCAAAAATTTAGATTCAGGGAACAACTCTCGAATACCGCTGTAATTTTGGACAGAATAACTTGCTGTAATCTTGTTTTTAAATTCTGGGTAGATCTTCACTGTTGTGCTAACAGGTGACCAAAATAAAAACAGCAACAAATATATCGTTTTGCGAAACCGGAAGATATGCAAGCCTGGGTGATATTGTCATCTAGCATAAACAAACTGCAATGCAAATACCAATTTACGATAACGATTTGAAAAATCCAAGTGTTGCATTTTCATCTGCATTGGAAATTAGAGAAGCTAAGAGCATTGATCTCAAATACACATCCAAGTTCTGATTCTTGTAAATGTGTATACTAATGAACGTGGGGCGCTGTGCCAAAATAGCATAATTTTAGGAACTACTTTGTCTAGGAACCCCGAATAATTATCTCTCAGATTCATTTATATCAAACTCTACTTCGGGAATAATCGTAATCTTTGTAATTTTTGGCATTATTGGAAGATTTAAAAGTATTATAATAAAATATTCCAACACTAAAAACGAACCCAAAACTTCAACCATAACGTCAGCTTCGTCGGTTCCATTTTTGTTTTTCGCTTTCAAATGATATTTGCCAGAGTCTGCTCTTGTCGTATTCCGCTTCTGAAATTTGGTTCGATAATCTTCGTTGTCTAATTTCACGCTATAAAAAGAATTATAAATTACAACATTTTAACTAAAATATAGTCTCAAATATACCTTTTAAATTATAAATACAACTTTATTACAGAAATTTAATAAAAGTTGTAGTATGGACGCAGAAAACATATTATATGCTATGTATTTCGTATGTTGATGCCACGTGATATGATAAAATAACCAAAATGGATATAAAATTTGTTTTACGGTTACAAAAAGATCAAAGTACAATATCACAAATTTATGACTTTACGTAGAAATAGTAGACTAATTCTATATATTTTCCATCAGTATTTACTTCTGGCGTTTACTACTAAAGCGCACTAGTGTGAATTACTGTACTACGACAACTATTCATCATACGTAAAATTGGATTTTATAGCAATTTAAAAATTATATACCGTAAAATTATAAAACTCTATTCTTAAGCCGTTGCAAATTTTGTAGATTTCGCTAGATCATATACAAAAAACGAGTTATCCAAGTCCATGACTTAAAGATCAAGTTTCAAAATTCACAAACATAAATGATCTTCGCAATATGAATTAGGTACTTACTTATCCGTACCAGTACGCACCGGTGATCCTTTAAATGTCCAAGTCAATTCAGGTGGCGGTTCTCCTTCAACAGGTACATCAAAGGTGAACATCTGGCCGGCGTGTATCGTTATCGGATTCATCGCTGCTTTGTCAATTCTTGGTGGTACTATAACCAACAAAGATTAGGGCCAAAATGAGCTTTGCCATAAATAAGCATTGTGAATGCTACATTCAACCATTTAAATTTTTATATACTAAACTTTTATTGCAATTTAGGCAAGAAACGCTTGCGTGTAGGACGGAGGCATATATTTTAATTATTGTTCACAATTTACGTATTATGCGACTACACAAAATACTAAGAATGAGTAAACAATTTGCTTGGTCTCTATTATCACAGTTATCTAATATATTTTTCGTAAATATATCTACCATTTTTTGTATCGTACGTACAATCGCTTGATATATACCGAGATGCCGGCACACAGGTTAACTTATATCAAGAGCTGATATTATTCGACAATATTCTTTCCGCGATGCGTTAAGGTCATTTCCGCTTTATGATACACATTTTGGTAGCATAAACATGACCCGACCCCTTGTTTTTGGACGTAGACTGCCATGTGGACAACTGGGTGGGACCCCACCGTAATTTTGGTCTGCCCAGCTGTGTTCGTGGATCAACAATAGGAGATCCCACGGCGATTTATCACCAAATTCAGACTCGACACCGTTATTGATCACCAAGTTCAGACCTTACGGAATTCTTGACCACCAAATTCAGACCCCGGGTTCTTCACCGCCAAATTGAGAGCCTTCGTTCCATATTTTCATCAATTCTGACTTAAGGGAAGTCAATAATAAATCAAAGGCCTATAATTACATGAATTTTAGGGCTTAATTTCTAATCAGCTGCAATATATAGGGATTATTGGAAACTAGTCCAAAGTCAAGGTGATGTGCTGTTTCTAGCGATATAACTTTACGCACCTCAGTTTGACTTAGGTCGGCAATTTAATGATGCGCTTCTGATATATCAAACAAAGCGTGCTGTTTGTCTCGCATATGTATTTATATGATCGACATTTCCATTTTTTTGGATATTTTCTGCTATATATTTAGCCAAGTCATAGTTTTTGATTATTTGTTGTAGTAAAATACGTATATGAGTACTTACAGTTTCTTGGCTTGCATATAACCGGGCCGGTGGAATCACTGGGTTCGCTGGGCCCACCTTTATTGAAGGCCACAATCCTAAAATATAAACCACTTTAACAAATATAGCTAACGCCAATGTAGGAATCATGTTACAATATCACTGCGATTTAGAAGTTTTATGGGACTGTAGTAGTGGCTATACCCTAAATATGGTAGGAGTCACACGTATACCACTATACTTACAAAACCAGGTGTTGGAGTCAGACACGGCATCAGCTACTGCATTTCGGCAGTGAGGTATCATGGTCATACTATTTCTTTTTACTGACGGTGAGCCGGACATGGTATATCATGTGGCGTTACCAATAGTATAAATTTCTGAACAATTATTTCATTATTTATCAATTTATTTAAAGTTAGACAACCTACTTAAAACAAATCGGTGATCACAAATCTGATCGCTGTTTCATTTCCACTTAATTTAAACGTGATAAAAACCATCAATTAATTTCAACCAGATAGACGCATGATAGAGCTCATTATATCTACTAGTGAAGCTCACTTGCGAGCCACAATTCGAGTAGTGAGAACAATCCCCCGAAGTCTGTTGTAGAAAGCACACCAAACAAAGCCTACACACAGTACGCAGGTGCAGCATTATATAAACCGGGAGTGATGACTCATAGTTACGCCCACCTCTTTTAATAGCCAACGTATGCAGTATACAAAACATCATACAACGAGTACAAAAACAATCAACTAACAATTTAATAATTCAATAAAACCCTAAATTGACCTTGAAAAAACGTTAAAGAATTCAAACCAACACTTGAGAAAAATCTCATTTTTCATACCAAGTATGAAGCAGAAGCGTGGAAAATGTTTGCCACACAATATTTTTGACACTCCCAATCAGCTTGTTGGCCCAGAAAACCCCATACCCGACACTAAAACCAACAATAAGCACACGTTTAGGTGCATTTCCCACGACTTTTCACCAAATATGAAATTTGTCGCCAACTATAAGCTTACAGACTCCAGATTGGGAAATAGTTGAAAAACTTGGTATATATCATTGGAAAGCCCTGGTAAAGCTACATGGAATAGGCCTATTAGTTTGCGGATACCTCGTTTACTTATTGAGAAAGTAGCAAAAACTGGAGGGGGTGCCTAAAAAATGGGCCAAAATGACGTCATTTTGCCCCATAACTTTTCCTACGGAAAAATTCACAAATCGGGCTCCGTCACTACACCTAAATCCACCATTGCGGTTCGAATGAGCTATCTTGGATCAAAATCCGCCCAACCGTTATCGAGATCCAGGTGCGACAGACACACACAGACAGGACCTCCTGAACCTCCCTCCAGAGCCAAAATTGAAAATTCTCGTTCCACTCGCGCGCTTCGCTCTCTCATTCCACTCGAATTCAAATATACCGCAAGTCGGTAATTTCCTGCACATGTTATCAAACGTGTTGTTACGCAGTTGGCAAAATCGATGAAAACATTTGTGTAGTCTGACCAGACTTGTTTCTAAATCGCATTTCGCTTTTCGCATTTTCGCTTTTCGCATAGTGACAGAGTTGATATTTGCAGTTCTAATTGCAATAAAATCTATGCATTAGCAACACAAATTCATTGCTTCGGTGCGATTATTGCTAAGTTAATTATACAAAATTAACAACTAAACCTACACCATATCACAATACTCAGGTAACAGCTGCCACTAGTACCGGACTCGTCCAGTTATACGGGCGTTTCCTTAACAGATCTGCGAGTGACGTAAAAGATGTATATACTAGTCGGGACTCGAACTCAAACCTTCAGCTTGTAAGACAAGTGACTACAATTACACCACAGGCACCAATCAACTAGAGCTGAAATATATCTATGAACGCTAGCGTAGTGCGTTGCTATATTTCTCGACCGCAAAATCGTGAAGTAAACGTGTTTCGAACTCAAACTTTTTTAGGATACTCCATGCAGAGGATCAATCAATCATGTCTGGTTCATCAATTGAAAACATCAATAAATATTTAAACTTGGACCAGCCTGGACTTGAACCGGAGTCTGTAGCTCGTAGAGCATGGCACTACCATTATATTTTTGGAGCCCATCAACTTGGTTTGATATTGCTCTAAGCACGCTAAGCGTAGCGTGGCAGACAAACGACGACCGCATTCTAGGGAGAATCCTATACAAGTGGAAAGAATACACAAAAATATTTGGTACTGCTCAAAAATTAACCATTTTAATCACAGGCAAATCGAACTCATATAAAGAAAACGCAATTAAATTAAAGGTATGTTTTCAGAAAAGACTAATAAACACGCAATTTGTGTGCAAATGTACCTGAATTCATATTCTTCTCCTTCCTTGAGGTTGGGAACCTTGCCGGTAGTAGTCTTTCCATCAGTTTCAATTGCGGGTTCCCACCTAAAACATTAAACTAATTTGATTTTATGCAACCGAACTCAACAAAAGTTTGCCGGTGGTAGTGTTTTCGTCAGTTTTAACCAGCGAATCTCTCAATATGGTGCACTTAACCGTTTTTAATTGTCAGTATCGAAATAGTTGATAAGTAAAATTAAGCAGACATATATAACTCTATTTCACATATTGATTTGGGGCTTTTAAATGTCATTATTTGAAACTCTACACAGCAAATGTAAAATATTCGAAACTTACGATGTTGGCATCAGAAAATCTATAATAAGTGCGTCATGTCATAATTATTTTCGTTTTTATAGAATTCAATGTTGTTTAATTGTGTAAATAAATATGTGTAATATAGTAAAATATATGCAAATTTTAAGTTTGTGCATCCATATTTGATTAATGTAATGTTTCGCAATTTGATTTTATTTATATCACTAATGGCCACATTAGATTGACTAACAGGAATTAAGTCCATAGGTAGTACGCCGATAGAGCAAAAGAAACCGAATGGACTCCATGTTTAGCTCAAACCATGGCCAACCCGATATCACGATTACGTAGCATTGTCGCTTGAGTTTCAGATTACGAATGCTAAACATAAACAAGTTATCCTGTCTGACACTACAGGGTATTTGAAAATTGCAGTTTTAATTCTAGATTTTTATCTGGCGACATATACGTTACAGCAGTATAAATTGTTGGGCGACCAATGAACGTAAACCTATATGGCTGAATAATGCAACAAAAACAAATGCAAGGGATATGTAGTTGTAAACCTTCAGCCAACGTTGAAATTTATAATCTCACACGGTTTGGTTCAGGGGAGAAACCAATGGTGGGCATTGCGAAGGTGTCTCCGTACAGCATCCGTACCCCCTGTAATATAACAGAAAATTGATGTCCATGGTTATATGTGAAAGGTATGTTTAAACTGTGCCGGGGGTCTCGTAGGGCTAGCACTTGTTGCAAAGAAAAAAAAAAAAAAAAAAAAAATATAAAAAAAAAAAATAAATAAAATAATATAACACTAAAAATCAACTTAAGAAAAAATCCCAAAAATATGACTAAGGTAGTTTAATGTCCCCACTGCCCCTCTGAGTAGAAGTTTATGGCTGCCCTCGTGACTTGGTTGAGACCATATTGTTTCTCCGTGGGAATCCTTTGGTGTAAAAAGCTTTATCGATTCCGATGTATCTGCGTCATCGAGGAGTACCCTTAAAATGTGTATCGGCACGAGATCATAAAAGTCCTTGTGATCGGCGAACAATGTACCATGTTAAGGAAAATCGAACATTAATAAACTTGATAGTTTTTAACACTGCATCAATACACTCAATACACGACAGCGCTTTCCTTAAACTCGTCGGAAAAATTTTGCACGGTCATAGGTTTACCTCCAAACGACCCAACAATCTGACTATTTTCATTCCAAACCTACTGGACCAGGTTTACGCCGAACCGCAAATAAATTTTTAGACCAAATTCACGAAAATCACCATTGTTATGTCAAACCAACGGATTTATACAAAAGAAGGACTATCCAGAATTGCATTTATTGCAATCGTATAGTCGAATAGTTGAGCCTTTTACTATTTTTTGGTTACGTCTAAGATAAAGGCTTGACAATCACATTCTAAAACTTTTCGTTCGTTTCTGGACAATATCTTGCGGTAGTCGATATATGGCGGGTTTATATTGTATTGCTAGGCGTCAAGATATTCATTAAAGTTTTTGTTTTGATTTTTAACTATTTTTCAAATAAACATAAACAAAGTTTAATTTTAGGGTAATTTGGAATTTATCGAATGGGCCACCACTTTATTTGTAGTAAGCATACATTTGAGAATTAATGAATCCGCATAATATACTAGCAGCTCCTGCTGCATCTAATTAAGCGAATTCATTAAAAAATACAAACAACACATTCCAGGCGCGGTTGCACAAATTGCTTTCCACGGCATATGTTCGAGCTGATCTGTACATATCATGCCTAATACAATTCGTTATACACTTCATTTATTTTGTTGTTTAAATCTCTCTAAACAGTTTAGATACTTGTTCAGATTAGCGACGGCATCGAGTTGAAACATATCAACCTGACCCTATAAGACCGTAACTTGTACTAACCATTCCTGACAATAACGCGAACGAAACCGAAATGACAGGCAATTAGGATGTGAGTGGATGAGTGTTTTATCGAAGACTGTGAAGGCTGCAAGACGAAAAGTTACACAAATCCAAGCCGTTTCTTGCTAATATGTTCCTTTTCAAGGTAGCAGGCACATTAGATTAGGCTGTGACGCTACCCCAAACTCAAAATTACTAAACCTTACTATAGCCGCACCCTACTCGAAACACGCCAAATTTCAACACGACCTGATCCAGAACCCGACCCAACCTGACTCCAAACCCAACAAATTTTAACCCGATCCGATCCGGAATCCGAAAAATTTCAACCCGAAACGTAACATGTCAAAGTTTAACCCGACCTGCCTCCAAATCCGATTGCAGTCTTTGTTCAGATTACTGAGTAAAGATTACTTTCTTTACAACATTTTGGTGCAATCTGCCACTCTGACTCAGCGTCTATCACTCTGTTAAATATGACGCCGAACCCAATATCTACGCAAATTCACGAAAAGATTACTGCTACCGCAGTTCAGACAATAATCTGTGTCGTATGAAATTTCCACTTTACGTCGTTATATAGTAGTTGTCCTTAAACTTAATACCATCCGTGCAATTTATGTAAGCCTGTATTGTACACGGCAAATATCTCATCTCAACGTTGCAGTTCGTTTTGTCAGCACACTACATCACTAAATGACGACAAGGAACTGCATTTAGGTTAACCAATATATTTATGGTGATAGTTAAACTTTTTCAACCAAAGCCACAAAAATGTTGCTTCAATCCAAAGTCAAAAATCACAATTTCAAAACCACTACCAGCAAAAAATGCAATCATTTGCCGACCGGTTGACTGTCAATGACACAACGCAAAACAGCGTAACGGTTCCCTCGGGTCAACGAATTTAGGTACTTTCCAAAATGGTTCTCGACGGACATCTTCTTTCGCTCAACGTTTGACGGCAAGTTGCAAATGCTTAAGTGCAAATATTTCTTATGATTTTTATTGCTGACAAACTACGACAGTACGTTACAAAATAGGTTCGAGGTTTCGTGTTTCGCCAAAGTTTTGACGGCAAATTTCAAATACTTTAGTGCATACATTTGTTATCTTTTATTGCTTAGAGACATGAGTAGTCACGGTCACGACTACAGTTTCACTACATGCTTTACTTTGGACTGTAAAGGAACAAGACTCATATATAGTACGAGTACACATTAGGAACAGTATATACTACAATATATTTAATAAGTTTTTAAGTTAGCATTGTGACAGCCAGAAATTTTCGATTACCATAACTGTGAAAGTGTCAGCTGCTTGGTTTTCTACTGATGTTGGCGCTATTTTAAGCCACATGTAGTAATTATGTTCATAGAAAATAGCATGTAACAAATCCGTTTGTTCGGTAGCAGCATATACGCAACACAGACGTGTCAACCTTGCTGTGTCGCACGAAAAGGCTGTGGGCCGCACATTCATCTACAAATGTTTTTGGAGGAAATATCGTGAGAAGACGGTTTGCCCTTAACTGACTACTTTGCAGTCGGACCAACTCTCACAATTTACGTGATATGGCTTCATGAGTTCAAATTTGGTACGTATCTATGCTTCAATATATTTCAATTTCTTGTGCGATAGTTGTAGAATAGTTAAGGCCATAGCTCCAACCACTTGAATCTTGTTAGTTTTGCATTAATGCTAAAATTTGTGATTATCTTTAGAATAGCTCACTCTAAATTTTTTTAGATAAGAATTTATAGTGTTGGCGTGGGGATTCACGGAAGGATTTATGCATTATGGCAGCAATAATAATAGTACACTGCGGGTTAAGCACTTGTGACGCGGCATCGTGCACCAAAATATATACATTTGTGGCAACAAAGTCTATCTCTACGCTTGTTGGTGATTATCATTTTTTTAAATGTTGTTGCTTTCGCGCCTGGACAAGATACTTAAAACTTGATTACAATCAGCCGTGGTCATGTATTCCATGTCGAACCTATTCATCAAAAGCTGCCAAATAAGTTTAGAATTTAGATTGTTAATTCGTAAACGTTCCCAAATTTACTTACATATCGCACAATATTTGTCAAACTAGCCTCAGCCTCATTAATTGAACCATAGCCGTTAGCGACGTACGCAATAATCTGAGCTACTCAAGAGCTGTTGCTTTGAGCGAACGTCAAAAGTGGAAGCATACCCATCATGTGGCAAACTTAGGAAATGAAATGCAACAACGGATGTCCTTGTTTCCATTGGCAGCGCTGAGTATTAAAGGGCTAATCTTAGCGATCACAAGCACATCTTTCTACACTGTTTAATGCAGCGGCAGTGTAAATGTTGACTAACAGTTAGGAACAATTAAATGAAATGTGCTACGGAAATTTTGAGTACGATTCAAATGCCACAATAAAATATTGATAACACATTCAACAACATGTTATTTTGAGCTCGTTTTAAAGCAACGTGGCCCTGCACGCTTGCCAAAGAAGATTACGGGCACAAAGGGCTTCGAACGCGTGGCCTTACGATCGTAAAACCTGCGCTCTAACCATTGGTTCACATGACGGCAACATGATGCTATTACTTTGTACAACATTACGTTTATATTTATACTGATTTCTGTGGTGATGGCAAACAGAATGTCCTACTAAGTATATTCTTTAACTAAATCGATTGCCAAAAATTTTGCTCACTCACGGCATCTGGAAAAGCAATATTAAAAGAAAATGATGCAGATTTGTTTTAGGTCGACATGAACTCAACGTAAAAGGCTTTTAGAGACAGATTGGAACAACCAACCTGAACAAGCTGAGCAAGCTCAACGTCACAACGACATGTCAATTTTAATTGGATACAGCGGGTTGCTAAGTTGGAGTCTGGTACCTAAAAGGTACTTGCTGCAGTATTTAATTAAGTATACCACCCGGTTGGAATTTGAAATATTCGCAGTCATGGGCGTTAAATTGGGGGCATGTGGAAGCGTTCCCCCACAGTTTCGTAAAAAATTAACTGATGGGCTCATAACAAAATTACTCTAGACGACCACCCAGCCGAGTACACGGGTATTGGTTTATTGCCCAGGTTTATTTCAGATACTCCGGGACCCAGGTGATTTACAGCTACAGGGCCATGCTTAATAATTTGATAATTGGTAGTAAATTTTTTTGGATTCGTAGCTCTCTCAACTTTATTTTCTGGAGTATAATGTAACTTCAGTAATAATTTATAATAAAGCGAAGTGAGAAGCTAACGTAAGCTGCGGTAGATATTTTAAGACAAGCGGAAGCCTACAAAAGTTTCCATTTTGCTGCTGTGAAGTACATAAAATATATTATGTGCTGCCGAAGTCACGAGTAATCTGGTTCGTAGCATTGGTGTTGTTGTCATGCAACAGTGATCAGAGCTTAACAGCAATAAAGTTCAGCTAAAATTTCTGAGCGACAAATTGATTTAATTGTACAACTAGTATTGCATCAAATGTTTTATACTTTTTATTGCGACTAAACAAGCAGCAACTTATTTGCCGTGTGGTGGTCCCTTGGGTTCAATGATATATCGAGCAACATTGCTTAAAAATAGAAAGCGTGCTAAAAATTAAACTGTCTAAAGCTAGACGACGTTTATTATGGTTCATTGCTGTAAAACGGATGAGCAGCTTTGTTAATTTCTGATGCAATTGGTGATGTTCTTCAATACTAAATAGTTAATGCCTACGTACTAAAATAGTTGTTTTACTGCAATATGTATGCCAAGTTTTGCTTAAGATATGTTTAAAGGTTCAACCTTTTGGTTCAAAATTTAATCAAAATTTCTTTGCAATATTTTGTCAAATTTTGATCGCAATAATTTTCAAGATTTTTGTTCCTTGTTTTGTTACTTTAACACTGGCTGCCTAAAGCAATATGCTACAAATGTTTGAACAGTGTTAACGTGTCCAAATGTCTTAATCAAATTTTGAGCAAAAAGTTTGAACGTGGCAATGTAGCTTTATTATTTCTAAACACAAAAATATGGACATATTTTTTGTATCAAGCGTGCGAATGAGAATTTTTGGCTAAAAATCCAATTTTTATATTAGACAAAATATAGCTATATAAACTTCCAATAGAGTACAGTTGTATAGATAGTATAAAGCCAATATAGAAGAATTATTTGGTACTGCCAAAATCAATTACATGATACATATAAGTTGTGTGGAATGGGTAACAGATATAGTAGTTAAAACCAAACGTTGCTGTGCAGCATACGATCCCAAATTATTATTGGTGCGAAATATTTATGAGCCACTGGTTTGCGTAATTCTACGGAACTGTCTTCCAAGTGGCTATCAGGCATTAAATTAACCCATTGGCGTATTTAAAAGTTTCATTTGGGGACAAGGCAAGGCATGTTCAAGTCATAATATTTAGTAGTGGTATAAAAAATTTATAAAATTTATGGTACACATACTATATTGTAAAATAAATTAAATAAAAAATACAAAAATTATTGCAACCCATCACAGGAACACCTTCAATGTATATATAATTCACCCTTGAAAATGTAAGTAAGGGGGACATTTGGTATTCTTCGGGAGTTTCAGAAATTTAGGGGTCCATGGCCCAACGACCACTTTAAATACGCCAGCGGTTCATACCTACATACCTTTTATCTTAAGCGAAAATTTTATGCAACTCTATTACAACCTAGATCTTGCCCAAATATTTGTTTTCAAAAAGTTATAAATATACATTCATTAATAATGGCACACAACAGCACATTTATATATTATTATGACGTATGACACGATTATTATAGGTATGTAACCAAGCTTTTCAGTTGCGCTACTGCTTGAATTGAAATATATGATACACCTGAAAGCGAGTGTATGATGATACACCGTAAAGCGAGCGTATGATGATACACCGTCAAGCAACTGTATGAAGATACACCGTAAAGCGAGTATATAATGACACACCTGAAAGCGACTGTATAATAATACACCGGAAAGCGAGTGAATGATGATGTACCCAAAAGTGAGTGAATGATAATACACCGGTAAGCGAGTGTATGATGATACACCTGAAAGCGAGTGTATGATGATACTCTGGAAAGCCACTGTATCATGATACACCGTAAAGCGAGCCAATGATGATACGCCGTAAAGCGAGTGTATGATGATACCCCGTCAAGCGACTGTATGAAGATACACCGTAATGCGAGTATATGATGACACACCTGAAAGCGACTGTATAATGATACACCGGAAAGCGAGTGAATGATGATGTACCGAAAAGTGAGTGTATGATAATACACCGGAAAGCGAGTGTATGATGATACACCTGAAAGCGAGTGTATGATGATACTCTGGAAAGCCACTGTATCATGATACACCGCCAAGCGACTGTATGAAGATACACCGTAAAGCGAGTGTATGATAATACACCGGAAAGCGAGTGAATGATGGTGTACCGAAAAGTGAGTGTATGATAATACACCGGAAAGCGAGTGTATGATAATACACCGGAAAGCGAGTGTATGATAATACACCGGAAAGCTTGAAATACTAGAAATTAAGATCAAAGCGTATCAAGTGAATAATGTATGGAAGTGTTTAGGAGATTAGCATAATATTAACCTGTAGTTAGTAAAATTTTGCAGCCCAAGAATCAAGCGTATGTGAACAATATTTCAATAAAACGCCTTCAAACAGTTCACGCATTCGAGCATTTAAGTTCAAATTAGTTCTAGAAATATTAGTTCGACAGAGCTATTTTTAAGACAAATTCATTTTTACTTGTGTTATTTCATTGTTTGTAACGCTGTAACTAAATAGTCCGGATAGACTTAAGTTCATGCTGTGCATATGATCTTTTAGTTAGAATATTGCAATATTTGTAGTAGAGGTATCGCAAAGTGTTGCGCTAAACCCATCAATGTAACTTGTAATCACATGTATTATAAAGCAAATCAATGTTCTTGCGATACAAAGATTTGTTGTAATTGAAAAGTTTTAGTAGCGCAGAAGATCATTGCCAGATGAATTCTTCTAAACCCTGCTTGTCAGAATAATATCTTCTAGAGACGGCTTTTCTGTGCAACTGATAATTTTTACTTAAAATTGGGGTCTCAGATGCAGCAGCAAGAATCTAAGTGTGCATCTGCATATTTGGTACAAAAAATCTTCGCGCCTAGGATGGAAGAACTTCAGTTTACCTTCAGGAACTTCACTTGTTATTCTCATCAAGTAATTCCATACAGGTCAAACAAGAATCTCTAGCATTTTACGCAAATAAATTTTATATAACGTTTTTGTCATATAGTATCGAAGCTTACTTAATGTTTCTAAACACCGCTTCGCAAGGCACAATCGTTTCCTCACGCTGGGTGCCTTTGGGCGGCAGATGGCCTAAGACTCGTGGGGTTGAAAGCACTTATACCCAGCTTTGCTGGAAACATTTAAAGACTTTATGGTATTACTTAGACATTTTGATCAGACACCCACCAGCAACCAAGAGGATATCAGAATCATAGAAAATTTTATATTTTTGGACAAATATCTGTTACCTTGTTTGGAAAATAAACTCTTATCTTGTTTCCGTTTTTTAATATGAACTCTACTGCAAAATTTAATAGCACAGTTACTTGATTGATTGGTACCAACTGCTGCTTTTGGAATGATGAAAATATGAGGCTTACGCGAGTTCATATATTATTTCATGTCTGCTATTTTAACCAATATCCACCGCTAAACCTGTGTTATTAGATACCAGTGCAAATAAATATATAATACCAGTACATCTTTTGAGCCATGACATAAAGATTTATTACTATTGCTGCTATAACTATCTATACAAGTATTACTATGCCATCAACAACTAATAAAACCATGAATAATTAATATATTATTGGGAGTGAGTGGGTTCAATCCGGACAATTAAAAATATTAATCACATCGAACAGTTCTAACAAGAACAATTGGGAATGGATTATTCGTCTGATTCTTTGATGGCGTGGATTTATTTTTGATAGCTCGAATTAGCGTTTTATATTTGTTTTGCAAAATAAGAATATAGAAACGTATTACGCATGCAGATATATATGTACATATATTTGTATACAAATGTGTACTTTATAAGCAGTTTGAATTAAACTATGGACCGGTTTTCAATTAAATATACAATCCTTTTACACATACAAAACATAGATAGATGTTACTGAAGTTGTCCAATACTGACGTGTTTATTTCTAGGACAGTACTGTCAGGCAGCTGTTGCTGTACCATTGTAGCTATCGTGTGGGTATTTTATTGTGTAGCTTGCTTTCTTTCAGTTGAATTCTTATGAAACAATGAAATTTATAACTAGTCGAAATACTATGTATGATACCAGACATCAGTTGGGTTTTAAAATGTCAAATCATTTTGGTACCTAGGAAACTGAGAACGAAAACTTTTACCCTTGGTATATGTTTGATCTTTTAAACATTTTTAGATGAGCTAACGGAATGAGTACGCGTACGCAAGTTGATGTCCTATTTCTGCTCCTGAATAACGACCAACGAGGAAAATCTCATTTTGAGTAATATATTTTTCATAAATAACTTTCATATGAATAATGAACATGACCAATTTCGTCACACTATTATTTCCCGTATTTTTTGACAATTATAAAAAAGTTCGCAATGGTTGGCGGATGCCAGATTCAGGTTTATTATTTCAAGTTGCAGACATTGTCCGTCAAGGAATACATATCTCATTCCCACTGAAATATTCTGTATAAATCAGGTATGTATGAGTAATCAAGATGGTCATTATTGTTAAACTTTTTGTGTGTAATATCTGGAATAACCCATTAAATTTTAATACCTGAAATTGAACTACGCCAGGAATCATTCAAAATTAAGAAGTATTTCTTATAACTGTAAATATAAATACGTTCCTAAGGTAGCTATTCGAAACCGGACTGCCTAAAACCATACCAATACTCATCTGGCGTAAATATATTTTGCGGAGTGATAAATGCCGTCTCAACGGTGATTATTCGAATCCTGACTGACTAAATACTAAACAAATGTATTTAATATATTAATATTACATATATAATATATATACAAATTTTTATATTTAATATAAACTAAATATTTAATATAAACTTAATATTTAATATGAACTAAATAAATAAATCTGGCGTAATAGTTTGCCGGGTAATATTCCAGGCAAGGTCTCATGACACAATTTTAATTAATATTAGACACCTTTAAACAATACATAATATTTGAAAACTGTGACAAAAAGCGGTAAGTTGTAAGTAAAACGATTTATAGTATTCAATCGAAAAATATATCATTTTTTACTCCGATATAAAGTATAAGCTGTAATAATGGCTTTCCGAGTATCGCGCAAATATAAATATTTATCTGTGTCGTGTACTTTGTCGGTAGTCAAGAGAGACCAAAGTTCACCATTGTTTAAACTTTCCACCACGTTTGCAACAAATTGAACTATTTTACTACTTAGGAATACATGACGTGGAACAATGTTTGGTTTGCTGCCCTAATGTGACAGACCCGAGTGTGCACATGTTTTTGTGTAGTTAATGCATTGCGCGCAAACACAAAGTTTCAATAAAAGCATTCTAACAACATACTCACCCTATAGACGAAGATTAACGATGATGAATGGTTGTGCTACCGCATTGGAGACATTTAGACGACCTCTACAAAGTTCATTCGATGAAAACTTTGAAGAAAATAGCTTAGAATCGCCTTTTTCTATGATTAAATTTCGAGCATGTGTTGTGACTGTTGGGGGCATCATGGTAGAATAATAGCATTTTCAACTTTCAATCTAAACTTAACTCTAATAGAATCCAGGAAATGCGGTTATAGCTTCGCGGTGGCACAATTATGAACCTAGACAATTATTATACGTATTTTAACTGGTTCTAGAGCGGAATCAGCTTTTTGATAAAACTTATAGAATTAACTAATGACATAGGTGCGCGAGGTCCGTCAGCTTTAGGGATAGTAGATGGATCGGATCGGGCACTAGGTCCGCGACGGAAATGTTAAATTTACGAAATTTTTGGAATACATAATTTCCTCCAACTTTGATAAAAAGTTGCCCAATATTCCAGCTAATTTTCCCAAATTTCTGATAAAATAGTACCCATTATTTTGCCAATTTCTTCAAATTTCCGTCACTTTGATTCCAAATTTGTCCAATTTGCCAAAATTTTCAGGGCTGCTTGAGCGCGTAGGTGTGGTGAGAGTCGGTGGGCTCAGATTGGATGCCGAGAAGAAGGAAAATAATGTGGCTTGGAAAATGGCCAGATCCGTAAGTAGGGAACCCACCTACAGCTTTTATGCGCACCAATGGATGATAGATATTATGTTACAATTTCAATGTCAACATGACTTATCTTAGGTTTACACTTTAAAAACAAATGTAAAATTGCTATGGAAACACATATCAGTGACTACGTCCATATTTTTACACCATGATGTCTCATTTAGTAATAGACGTGGAGAGGTTCTGGAAACAGGGCGCCTTATACTGTCATTGTAGTTGTATAAACACTAGCTCATATTATTATATAACATAGGAAAGGATATTTTAAACAGAATATTTTAATGCGATGTTAAATTTACTAGCTGAAATTAGTGTTCCTAATACGTTTTCGATTAAAATAAGTGTGGTTTTAATCTATAGATAATATTCGGGAATTCGGTAAATATCCGGACATCT
The DNA here is from genome assembly GCA_030248225.1 of Trileptium ribeirensis. Taxonomy (NCBI): domain Eukaryota; kingdom Metazoa; phylum Nematoda; class Enoplea; order Enoplida; family Thoracostomopsidae; genus Trileptium; species Trileptium ribeirensis. The sequence continues at coordinate 35,194 of JASANE010006230.1, read as the reverse complement.
GGCGATTCCTCTCATTTGATCACACTTTTCGATTACAGCTAAAATCAGTATTTGGTCATAAAACCAGGAAATAATATATTTATTTTATTGATCCAGATTTTAGCCGTCTCCTGCATATATAACTTATGCACATTTCATTCCATTGCTTTTATTACTCAATCAATTTTAGTCCAATATTTAGTGTAGCCTTGATAATTAGAAATTAATTTTAACCACTGAGTTTAGTTAACATTATCTGTAACAAATATTAATAACGCCCAATTGTGTTGCATTAGTTTAAAGTATTTATAGACTACGATATATCCTAACTATTTCATAAATATACATTCGATGTTATGCTTAGCACAACTTACTGTGTGACTTAGCACAACTTAGTTATGTATAACTTACTGTCTAACGTTCTGTAATTAGTACTACTGTTACGCAGTAATTATTGACAATATTTCAGTTGATTTTTGTATTAAAGCCTGTGCGCATATTCGGTACCTGTAAAATTAACGTCAAATATATCGTAGACAGCAGAATATAAAATAGCTTTCAGAAGTTGATATTACGGCATCATTCATGCTTCAAATTGCCTTTTGCAAATAACAACTGTGTTTCTATGCCATATATATCAATGCGTACACGCCATCTTGATGTTCAATAAACTTTGATGTAACCAGGGATATTCCTGTTGTCCTGGTTTGACTTTATTATGAATTTATAGTAACTCATAAAATTTTGTTAATGTGTTCGATAATATGCTTCTTTCTGGTATTAGTAACGTAGGCTAATAGACTAATAAGCAATTAATATTGCTAATTTTCGGATTGGCTTATGTACCAGTGCCAAAGATAGTCTTTCTGCCGCTGGTATAATTTCTTAATAAAGTTATTAACATATCGTTAAGAGTTGTGCAGCGAATATTGTTGTTGATTATACATTCTGTGGCGCAATATTTCGCAAACTTGTCCGTTTCAATGGTGGTAAAAATTTAGGAAATTTTGTACTGCTATAAAAATTTATATGCAGATGGTTCTAAATATACGAATTAGTACAAATTTCTTCTAAAGCTACTGCGTTATTGAATAAATTCATTTTAATAAATCTAGAACAAACTGGGAATACCATTAGCATAAAAATTTAATCTGATTTGGGACAATTCCTCCCACACATTATTATATTTCTATAAATTATATGTACATGATAAATTTATAAATAGCGCAACCACTGGTAGTACATTATATATTCATATGTGTACAACACAATGTGTAACACTCGAAAACGCTATTCTACTGACCGCGCATTACGCGTTATTCATGTCTGAGTCGGAAATGTAATTTTCAAAATATTTTCAAAATTACATGATTAATCGCCTTAAATTGCTTCTGTCGTCGCGTAATTACAATCTTGGTGGTTTCCTTGTTAACAGCTATGTTAACAGTAGCTCGAGTAATACTGGTAGTAATAATAGTTATAAAAGAAACATGACAGGATTGCGGTCGCATTTTAATTAAAACGATATTTTAGCACTGTTTGGTGCCAGTTTTTTGTATAAAATTTACTGTTTTTAAAAAACCCGCTTCTTAGACAGCTTATTAATGTGGTTTCATGCAGTTAGTAATAATATCGTAAGTTACTCTCGCGCCGAGCGTAAACGAAGCTGGATTTAATTACAGCAGCAAATCTGCGCTTAGTGACTACTGCAAGATACCAAATTCGACTATTTAAACTCCCCCAACATTACATTGGCAATGCATTAACGGCAAAACTATATACAGTTTAATCAAACATAGAAACTTTAGGACACTTTATTTCATTTTCCATTTACTAAAACTTTGGATATTTATAAATTACAATTTAAAGTGTGATTTTTATCTTGTAAGCTTCTAGAACTTGCCTTATTTGCTGCACCCCACGTAGATACAATTGTTTTATTTATACCAAGTAACTTCGACATCATGTAGAAACTTTTGAATCACCTATTAATTGGCACGATTTCACAATTTTTCATGCCAAAATTTAGCTTCGAGATTATCCCACACACAAGGCTAATAACATACCCGAAATAGGGCTAAAACGAGACAACCAACAAGTTTAACGCCCTAAATAACCATGTAAACTCAATCGTTCACCCCGACAAACAAAAAACCTAGTCTGACAAAGCTTGCTCTGACAACAAATACATAACGACAAAGTTATAGCTTGCGAAGAGCCGATATTTTGCAGTAGCCTGCAATTTTCGATCCGAAGCCTTGGCCTGAGTTTTAATCTAAAATTGTTGGGCGACCTCACACTGCCAAATTCAAAAAGTCTCCAATTCCTATCGGTTTTGGCAGAATTTAAGTAAGCAATCGTTCAATGCAAAGTACAAAGTTAGGTCTAGAACTGCAATTTCATTAAGCATCGAATAAAAATTATGCGAAAATTCATCAATCTGTTGTTCAGTTATGCGACGAACAGACGTACAAAAATGAATTTTTATCACAAGTATGCGCTATTTGAGGAAACTCCGTACGCCGAGCCTTTGGCTCCATCTGCTCCGTATCAATAAGTTTTATCCTATCTGTTAAAGCGAGGTCAGCGTAACATCTCCTAAATATAAACACAGGTATTCGTAATTACAGTTGTCCAGTGCTTAAAATCTGAGTTCGTGGCTTATAATCCACCGAAGTCGGCATTTTCTGATACACTAAGGAATCAAATTTGTCTAACTGCCAGAAATTCTAATAGCGCGGTTGGAATTAACGAGGTATCACCGTTATTTTCATAACATTATTAAATTATGAGCCGTTGATTTGGCATAATCAATTGTTTAAAAGCGTCTTATGCTACTCTTAAGTGTTAGTTTGAGTGCCGTTATTAATATCGAAATCACAATTATATATATTCAGAGAAAACGTAAAAAGACTGCCGGGCGTTAAGATATTATATGAGTTTCTGTTTATAGCCGAAAATGTTATACAAAATACAATGTATGGTGTTAAAAGAATGCTTTACCCGAATGATACAATGGTTTTATGGGGTTGATCCGCAAAATTCCCCTTAGCCATCCATTAATATCGAAATGGCAACTGTATTCAGAGAAACCGCAAAAAAACAAATTGGGCGATATGTTAACGATATGAGTTTCTGTTTATACCAGAAAATATACAAAGTGCACCATATAGTGATAATAGAATGCTTTATCCGAACGTTACAACTGCTTGATGGGCTTGATTCTCACGTGGCTATCCGTCACAGTAATCAGCCACGTACCACTGTTTTGATTGCGTTGAGTGTATTACCTGTCGGCCTATGACAATCTTTAGCGATTAGATTAGGCTATACACATAGGTTGCCTCTTATTGCAAATGAACTACTTTACAAGTGGAGTAAATAATTTGTATGCAATATGTTTTATTGCCTAGTTATAATCGTTATAGTTAAACAGGGCGTTAAAACAGACACAGCTAAAAGGCGTGTTATAAAACCACATATTTATGGCGTTTAACAATACTTATACATTTCGTAGCCTAAGCATCCTTATACATTTCGCGTTCACTTTGACCTAAATATAGCATTAATGCATCGACGCACGCCATATATGTAGCGTTCAAAAATATATATCTGAACGAATATCGCACGCAGTTAATGCAGCTGGTACTGCCAGTTACAGAGATGTGCAAGAACATCTTCTAAAGGCACATAGTGACAGATTAGCGAATATATTTGGTCATCAAATATTTTATAATTAGCGGAAAGAAGCACTACAAAGTTCACCAACAACGTGAATGATGATAATATTATAAACTTGGTGCAATTGTTGTAGCATTAAATCGAACTACTTCAGCTAATAACAATGAATATGTTTTAGTAATGGGACAGAAAATATGAACCTAGTTGTCTGTATTAGACAAGAACATAAGCTTCAAAGCACACGAGAGTGTAATTTTACTGACACATTTTGTAATTTACGTTAACTTGTAACTGAATTTGTTATGTAGCAACTGCCGTAATCTTGTGATGACAAACGCAAAACGATATGGTGGAGTATCAGATCAGACACATTTCTAGTTTATTGACACCGAAAGTCATGGATGCAGCCAAATATGGGTCACAATGGGAACAATGTTTTAGTAGGTAAGCGCGAGAAGAATTATTTCACTTTGCACGAAACTCTACTATTGCGATAATTCGACCGTATATTATGACCAATTCTGCGATGCGCCTACAGAATTAATCAAGAAATATATGATTAATTAGATAAGATGAGAGGAACCTGAACATGGCTCACTGATAGTATGAGATGTGCGCGAAGTCATTAGTAATCACATTCACATGGCTATTGTATTTCAAACTTTTGGTGACAAAACGCTGCATTATATACCTGGTTTCCAGACTGGATCAAATAATAAATTTATATGAATTTATGTATTGATACCATAACCAGCACTAGTATAAAAATTATCCATCCAAACTATGATGTGACTGACACCGCTCAAACTGTTGTGAGTCGCCATAACGATGGCATGACTGGACCCCTCCAAACTATAATTCAAGTGCCTCAAACTATGGTGCGAGCAGTCCCTAACGCCCCCGTGGCGATGCTCTTTGTTCATAGTAATTCATTTTCTGACAAATTTGCTGGAATCAAACTCAAACGTTGCCTGATGAAAGTTATTAAAATAAGCGGTACTTCCACCCATTGGGCGAATAGCAGTTGCAAATTTGAAAATATTACGTAACTGGCTGTATTTGAGGCGAATTTACGAACACTCTTCTCCAATTCGACAAGGCGTCTCCACAATTGGGATGGAGGGGGTACGGAAGGCTCTAATTCCCGCTCCGATTGCCACTATTTCCTGCAGCAAAATTCTTAGCATCGGATGTTGTCGTCTCTGGGCAACTGCAGAACTAAATATAAATTTGCACTGCGTCGCTTACGTAGACGCATTATTTGTTCTAGTTCAAGTTCTCAAGGGCCGTCTTTGCAACAGGCTCATCTGCGATTGCCATTCACAATTTTTATCGTCGAGCTGCAATGCATTATTGTAGGGTCTTCATACGACCTGTACGTCATCGTATCCTATTACGCCCTGGAGTTGTAGTGTTGGACTTCGGTGCGGATTTTCTACGGGCTGTTTGGCGGCTTTCTCGGCGGGGTTCAGCAGCACTATAAATCTCAGTATAACTATATAGGCTCTCAAAATTTTTCTGCAATAATTTCTTGGGATGCGAAATTTTCCTGCTAAATTATGCATGCAATGTTCTATTACTCATTTTGAGCCTTCAAGGGTCGCGTATTCACTGATACGTTATCGTCTGATTAACCCCAAGCGTCGTACGGCACAAATATTATATAATTTTGGGGTAAAATTCTCTCTCACGCAGTATAAAGGTTTGCCCAGAATTTTCTTATAACAATTTAGCATCATAATAAAGTTTGAAATACCAATGATGCTATGAAAAAATTTTGTGGCACTATTTATAACCAGCGACTGTGGACAATGGTTCAAATGTGAACTGCCCACATAAATAGACATCGATGAATTTTCTACAGTAAAATGATACTGAGAATTTGTACACACCATGTGTAAAATATTGGGTTGGTTGCCTGACATTGTTAAGCATATAGTTATTCAACTGCCTAATACTAAATCTTAAATTACTATATATAGCGTCACATTCATAAATTGACAGAAATCAAATGCAATTTAGAGTAATTAGCAAAAAAATTTCGAATGAGCAATAAATTAATCTTATTCAATATCACTTATAAATAGCATAAGAACCAATTTGGAATCAACTTACTACGCTGACAGTCACCCCTAAAATAACTGCGAATATGTTCGAGTTAGCATCACAACAGGTAATTGATGCATTCTTGGAAAATTCAAACAGCTTTTCAAACAGCCCGCCCCCCCGCCCACTTTTCAAAACGGTGGTGCGCCCCTGCATTCTCCTCGCAAATTCTCCCCAAACTTACCCCACTGTATTGCAATTTTCGCCAAAAGCGTGGGAGGTCATGCACCTCATCAAGACCATCTAGGTTTGCTTTCAAGGGGTAAATATGGCTTAAGGAGGTCCGATCCTCAGTGTCATCCACACATTGAGATTTATTATATATCGATAGATGGATAATTCAATCGGTACTGGTTTTATTGCGGAGTTGTTTATAAACAAGCCACGAGATGTTAAGATTTTGTTTGGTCTAAAAGTACGGCGATATTATTTGAACTTTTCCATAACGCCCAAATCAATGCTTCTGAAATTTTTTTGTATTTTAAAATCCGTACAGCAGGCTATTAATCTCCCCTGCTGGTAGCGGTTGGGTTTATGAACTGTGTTTTTTATTTGTATCCTATCTTGTATATTTTGCTGACATTATTGCTTCTCCACAAAATATGGCAACCATAAATTGTTTTTTAGAACAGAACACTTATTAATTCGCTGATCAAGTGAATTTGAAGCATAAAAATATATTTATATAAAATATTTACGAACACCATTATTCTTTAACTAAAAGCGTATTAAGCAGTATCGACTAGTTGAAAATCACGCTGTGCTCATTTTAGAATTTCCATATTAAAAACTAAAAGCCTCTCTCAATTTAATTTGTCTTGCGGAAATTATTCGAAATTCTATTATTTTGATATGTTGTGTTGTAAAATTGTGGAGTTAACTCGTTTTAGAGTTAAACATAGTTAAATAATTTTCAGGCATTGTTATTTGATAGACGGTATAATTTGCGTGTAGTGTGTTCAATCCTTATGCAATGTGGAGAACATAATAGTTGCAAAGAAACAAAGCGCGCGTATAGCAGATGGTCATTGACGTGTTTTCAGAATTTCATTCTGTTTTCGAAACAAAACTGCCGAGTTTGATCTTTTTTGCTTTATAAGCAAAATATAGAAGTCGGTAACGAGTAAAACAGTGACTTCCATTAGGAAAAACGCTACATTCTCATATTGATGACGTGAAAATGCACAGAGATCTTTAAATAGTGAAGTTCAATCGTTTTCTACATTATAATAGATTGTCTGGTTAACTGTATTTTCGAAGCTAACGCGATAGCTTGTAACATCAGAAATAGTTGACAGAGATGGGATACGAACACACGACCTTAGGCTTGACGCGCCTCTGCTCTAACCACTGAGCTTGTCCGCCAGCATTTTCTTTCATCCCAAACTATGATAAAGAGCGTACTATTACGCTGAGACATATCACCGAGCTCGAGATGTCTGGCGCAATAAGGGTTTAATTTGGTTTTGTTTCCTCAGTAATTCTTTATATATCATATGTATTTATGCAATACAGTACAATTTTTGACGAATAGTTTACTATTATTGTGGCTGTTTGTAATGTTTATTATGCATTACTAAATAATAAAGTTTCATTTGATAAAACGTTCAATAAAGTACCTTCTGAACCTGACACCTTTTGTAATCTGTATTTTACAATAAAGCCTCTGCTTACTTTCAAAAGCGGCTCTCAAGTAGATCGCAGTACCTTGTACACAGCGAAGTTTCTAAAATTTATTATGTATCTTCATTTGGGCAACATTTCTTCAGCAATTTTCAAATTTGTGCGAACTTTTAATAATTTCAATTTTTACTCTTAAGAAATATAGACTTATGCTTTCCAAGACCAGATCTGAATCTAATGCCCTTTCCCAGAATCAATATTGATATTAGCTCCTGAAAATATCCGCTCTTTATAGTTATTTATCATCAAATTATTGACGTAATTCATACAAAACCGCTTTTTGTAAAAAATGATTATCAACAGACAAGAATACAAAAACTGCGTGAAAACTTGGGTCAATCTGTACCTGTTTAGAACTGTAGTATTACTGGTATAAGCTTTTATCGGGCATTGCTATAAAAATGTTAAATTATTAATGAATTTATTAAGTCACCGTCACAGCTGTATTCGCGCATGGACAGAGTGGATATTTTGGTAATAAGCAAAGGCAAAATTTCTCGAAAAAACAATATATACATCATTTTAGGTGTTAAGTAATAAAGACAGACATTTTTGACCCTTCTACTTCGTTCCTGTGTATATCAATGTGCCTGTTTTGGAAACTGATACATTTATTTTAAAAATTTTCATGAAAATTACCAGTTTTTCATTTATCGCTTAAATTTTTTGTGGACGAGAAGTTAAGCTATTTTTGTACTTACACACAACTAAGCGCAAATTCAAATTATAAAATTTTGTAGCAAACATATATGGAAGTTTAGTTGAGCCTCGACTGCTTTTGGCTACAGTCAATGTAAGCAGTGTTATTGTGATGCTCTTTCAATACGATTTGGCGTTAATACAATTTTTAAAACATACTTTCGTTACCTCATTACAAGTATTTGAATTTTTATGATATTCCGCAAGACTTTAGATCTAGACTCTTGTGTACGTATAATAAAACATGCAAAATCCACAGCAAGAATATGCTGGAAAGTCATTTTAACAATATAAACGCTAAGAACTTTAGCGAACTGTTTATGCGGACTGAATAAATTTGTTTTGTATTTATTTTGTTATTTTTGTCACACTATTCAAATTCATACCTACATTGTATATTTTGGTTACATACAATATATATTCCAAATTAATACAATGCTTGCAGTAAAATTTGATACAAATATATGTGAAGATTCCTTACATGTGGCAAGTTTCACACTATATAGTACCGAAATTTAATCAGCACAATTGTATTTTTCAAACAAATGAATTTAAAAATTCAGGCAAAAGAGAATGCCGCTGTATCGACACTCGTACCAAATTATACTGATATTCGTTCATTACAATTGTGAAAAGTGTCACACAAAAATGTGTATGGACACCAAAGCACACAAACAGTATATCAGTACACATATATTTATAGTATATAATTGTTTTTAAGAAGGTACATATTCGTGAGCCGAAACGGCTCTGTACCAATTTGTCCACTGACCGAAATATTCCAGCCGAACTCCTGAAAACCAATTCCATAAGGCTAAGAAATGTATACCAATTCAAATAAAATTACAAGAGGGATTCCTAAATGCTACACTATCATTTATATCGGCCTGAATGACAAAAATTTTACGTTTTGAGAAAGTCTTAATTAATGTAGGGTCTGAAAATATATGATTAACAATGCAAAAGGTATTTGTTTTAGCTCATTAAGTGTTCGTTCATAAACATAAAGCAAAGCTATTCCGTTTTCCAACATTAAATGTCTTTGGGCTCTTAGGTATGCATTGTCCAATTTTTCAGGTAAGGCAGATTGTGTTAGACCTTATTATAAGCGCGACCACAGATAATAATGTCTTTCCGTTCGCATCGGTGACCAGCATATTAATTACACTTACATATAAACTATGAGATGAGGAGAGAAAAAGTTATTACGGCAACATAACTGCGTCTCCTAAAATCTCTGCATTTTTAAATGTTAATATTTGTAAACTTATCGCGATATCACATCACCAAATAATAGCGAAGGGCATGATGTCAATAGATGTGTTTTTCCATTTTAGATAACCGTAAAGCTTTTACACATATTTATAAAATAATATGCACGTCTCTTTATTTGAATGTAGGATAATTCTAATGCTACATATTGACATTGTTTTCTGCTTTCATCAAATCGAAACAAGGATGAAGGTTGTTATGCGACTTAGTGTTTAGTATTTTAAGCTATAAAACATGATTCTAGCATATGCGTCATGTTCTGTACATTTACAGTTTCTATATAATGGTCCAATTTTTAGACTGGGAGTATCGCCCTTTAAAAGCAGTAACAAACTTCCAACGCGAGTTAGGGTGAATCCAGCTACGCGTTGCGCCGCAGTGATAATTCCAATAGCTCTTGTTTGGAAATTCCGGAAACATGCAATAATACGTAGGACAAATCAACTCAGTTCATCGTCATAACATCAAAGACCGAGCGCAAATCACAATTTTACTTTATGTACGCCTCCAAGATTTGTAATGCAGCAACAGGTGGACGTAGGTTGCGGTCACTATTTTACGATCTAACATGCCTATATAGTGACCGCGTGCATTCGAAAACGCGATTGGGATAGCATACTTATACACTGCGAAGACCGCTATGACATTCAGAAAGAAATTTGATGAACGAGAACAAATTAACGAAAAAGGCAAATGTATGCGTGAGCAAATTACGTTTGTACATCACTAAAATAAACTAAAACTAAACTCATCTAAAGCTAACGGCGAAATTTTGCACTGTTAAACTCGTGGTTTTGACAAAAGAACATGGAATCGGCGCAATATATTCATGGGTTAACTATGTATGCTTAGGCTTAGCCGTAGGCTTAAGATTTCACTTAGATGGCAATAACTCGTTAACCCGCAATCTGTTCATGGGTTAACTACTTATTCTTAAGCTTAGCCGTGGGCTTAAGATTTCATATAAACGGCAATAACTCGTTAACCCGCAAACCGATTCAACTGATTTCGTCAATGCAGTTCGACCTGCATACAAAATTGTGCATTTATCGGTAAAATTTTTTCGAAAATTTTGGGTACCAAAGGGGCATCGAAATGAAATCAAAATAAAAAAACTCGGCAAAATTTTTGTCATAAAAGTACGCTAAACGGATATTTTCTGAACCTGCTTGTCTTGAGGCGAATGGCACCAAAATTATTGCTGTATCTTCAAAATTAACCAATTTTAGTCTTCGAGGTCTAAAAGAAAAGACTCCAAGTTGCAAACTTGTATGAAGTAAAAGGATTATCTAGAATCTATAATCTTAAATATTCTATTTTAATCTGATTTTGGGATCTATATTATGCCTACGATGTTGACTCGCAGACAAGAACTTAATTTTAAACCCAACCCGGCGAATAATTGCTATATATAATGTTTCTAGTCTTTCAATCCTATATTAGAATTTGGTCCCAAATTGGGCAAATAAACTTCATTAATCCAACGACAGACATATTTTTACGAACATTTTTGTAGTATATATTTTCAATGTTTGTAGAAATTTACGACTAGTATTATATGTTCGTTTAATACAGTTTTTGGTAATTTCAAATTTTGCAAATTTTAATTTATCAAGTATATATATTCTGTATATTTTTTCGCTATCCTGTTTCCCATCAAGGCGCCGCACGCCACTCCACCCACCCGGCGACCGGCTGATCTGCTCCAGCGGAGGCCAAGGACGACTCCACCCGAGGACCCATCTACCCCGTCCAGGATGCAAAAATTGGAAAATCGGGGGAGGGCGGGTTGAAATAGGCAATAATCGAGGGATAATTTTGACCAATATTTGGTCTCAATTTGTCATCCCTGACGACCTTCTCTATCGCCAACCGGGTGATCCTCCTAGCGATGACTCGCCCCTTTGAAGCATCCGCTATACTCTTTGAATTTTGGATCTCGCCAATGTATGGAAAGGAAATATTTTTCGTTTATGTGTTTTAGGTAACGCTAGAAACAATAAGTGCGCGTTCATAGCCGCTGTCACCGTATTCCATATGTTTGCGAAAACAACAATATCTGCTGCATAGGTGTCGAAGGTCTGTGGGCTTAGTATGGCAGGCACATTGTGAGAGGAAAAGGATATCCTCGGGGGAAGGGGGTGGCGTTAATTTTTGAAATTCTTAACTTATTTGGGGTGTTTTTGGCTAAATTTTTCTTAATTTCCTTAATTTTTCAGCAATTTAACCCCAATTTTTGTTAATTTTCACCTTATTTTATGTATGTTTGCCAAAAGCTTGGACGCGCAACGTGTTGTGGGAATGTAGGGAAGGGTGTTGGGTGGTTTGAGGGTGGCAGGGGCGGGTGGTGTAGGCGTTCAAGAGGGTAGATTTGGCTCCATCGATTACTACGCTTGGCTGTATATTTGCATTGAAGCCTAGTTGCTGAATATTTATAGACAAATTTATTATATTTCGCCTTGTTAAATGCTATAATGATGCTAATAGGTGCTACGTAAAACAAATCATCTTCTGATTTAACTGTAATTTCAACAGACACTAAGTGTTTTGGTACGAACTTATCAAACCAAAGGGTATGTTCATATTGCTTCTGATCCGATCTGTCTGAACATATACAATTTTATCGGATCAGAATAAATACGGATTGGGTGTTGTAGTGTAAAAAATATATATGTGCACACGTTTGTTGTAGGTATAGATTTTGCTCGGATCAGATCGGATCTGAAGCAGTGTAAACATAAATCGGATAGGAACGGATCGGATTGGGTTGGACTTAATGTGCACATGGCCTAAGTGTACTCTTTACCGTTATCTTAAAAGTTTAGGCTATTTTATTGTACAATGGTGCCATTTATTTCCACCTGACCGTATGTGTGTTTTCGAACTGACCTACTTCGAATATCCGAATGCAACATGTCAATTTTCTAAGAAAAATCTGTGATAATCACTGTAAATGTTTCATATTAGGGCGATTTGGTCATCGTGTACCAGCATTCCAACGGCCTAATGAAATCACCGTACGCTTTCATCGAATTCACGTACGCCTAATGTATATTTTGTGTACCAACATAAATATTTTTATAAACAAACGTGTACAAAACAATAAAACTATTTGGAATTGCAGAATATGTACTATGTTTTTCGTGTACAAAAAGCTACGTTTAGTTCTGCTAAGCAAAATTGATATTACAACAAAATAGTTAGCAAATTTATTTTGATAATTCGTTTACGATATTTTTACACATGTATGGCAGCTGAAATTCCATAAAATAGTTAACTGCGAAAATAGCAAGTTATAAAATGTTCTATAACATACCTCTATCCATTTTCAACGTATTAATTACAATACGAATACCTAATTGATGTGCTAATGTGTTAGTCCCAATTTTGATAGAGCCTAGATTTACATGGCAGTACACCTCGTTGTCGAAGTTCAGTGTTAAAGTAATAGTAAAAATTTTGGTAGAGCCTAGATTTACATGGCAGTACACCTTGTTGTCGAAGTTCAGTTTTAAAGTAATACTGAAAAACATAATTATATACATGCGCTACAATATAAACGAGTCTTTTGGCTAAAATTTGTAATAATTGTAGTATATATTCCCATACCTTTTTGATGGCGCCGCAGTAAAAATTTAAAAATTCAGAAACAATCTAGACAAATTTGCTTTTATTTTCAATTAATTTCTATAATTTTAATAAATAACAGTTTTGATTTTTACAATGGTAAAATTCACAGCAAGTGTGTCTCAATTTCTGTGACATAATTGGGCTGACCTTTTCTTTGTCCTTCAAAATGTTCAAACGTATATGTTTTCATGTATTCGACAAACCAAATTAGCCGCAGCAAGAACTCCTAATTCAGCATAAAAGGAAACGGGTTGGAACATTTAGGTTTTTCAACTAACTCGCCAACGTTTATCCGCAGACATTTCATTGAGCCTTCCAGTATTAACTAAAACGATATATCAAATATAATGCGATTATTGCTATCGTATTACTAAGTGAAACCCGGAGTATCTTCTTAACCCTCTAAAGCAGTAGATATTTATTTAGGTTAAATATGTATTAACGTATTTCACGGAAGCGTAGTATAACTGTTTTATTCGAGAGCCTCTGACATTGTTTTGACAATCACTTAGCCATGCATTAAAACCTTTAGTTCCGTAGCACAAACATACTGTGTTCATATTAGCCACTTTCTAGAACCTACGGTCGGTCCACCGGTTACAAATTATATCTGCGAGTGAATGTTTGACGACATTGAACGCGAAACTGGCATAACTGAAGCTGATGTTCTCCGATAAATAATTTTTAACTTTACAGTGTATAATACGGCAGTCATATTCTCTTAAAATTTGTATTATGGTATTTTCATACAATATTGTTTTGCATTTATTTATTACACTTTATATAGAAATTGACACAAATACTGGTAATTCCATGGCGAACAAATCCTATGTCAATTGTGTGCGACATTGTACATTAATGAATGACTGTATTAACTTAAGTTATAACAAACTGAGCACACAACAAAGAAATAATTGGATTATTGCACATTATTTGTTTGAATAGTAACACAACATATGTAAGATTTTACATATCCTTTGTATGAATATACACATAAGAACGGTATAATTTGTTACACATAAATCCGTATGAAATCAAATGTAGCATATCTATATGTTGGGCATGATTTTCTGGAAATTTTATACAAAACATGTTTGATTATTTGGACATAATTTGTCTGAAATTCCGGATAATATATGTATATTTTGTAGCACATAACTCATATGAAGCTGTGTATAAAACGAACATATCATGAAATTGAAAATTAGTGCAAATATCATAATATATATGTATAAACATTGATAGATTAGGTGTAGGGTATTACATACAAATATTTAGAAAAATTCACACATTACACATATTACATCCAATACGTAAATATGTGGAAGCTTGAACGTTAAATATAATTTATTTCATACATATTATATTATGTATTCAATGTATTTATCCATAAAATGTATTAAAATTCATACATTGTAAATGTTGCATTTTCATGCAGTATATATGAATTCATACAATTCAAGTGTTGTATTGGGTGCAAAAATGTGAAGTTTCGTACATTATGCGGTATATTTCATCCTATGAATGCTAAAATCCAATGAACTATAATTGTATTTTACATATAACCGATTCTTAAAATTCAGACCGAAGAAAACCAGTTTATGCAAATTGTTTTGATATTCGTACATTACAATTGTATGCAGTGTTGCACTTAACATGTGTATGTATGACATATAATTGTTGTATTTAAAATAGTGGCAAACTTGCTATTATCAGACTACATTTCATAATACTGCGGCATTGTCTTTGCCTGACATCTTATGCTCAATTATGGTTGGAATAAGTAGTACAGTGCCTTCTCAGAAAAGAAATTTGTAGGTTCTAAGAAGGAACCGAAGCCAGTAAAAATGAATATAATTTGTTAAAATGGCCAGTTTATTAACTGCCACCGTCCAGTTATGTTATGTGCCACATTCATTTTATGTAATTTCACTATTTACCAAATCTGGCTTTTAGATAATAGACTGATATACTAGCTGTAGAGTTTATGATGGCATCTTGTGAAGAGTATGACTCTTCTAGCCATCAACACCTGCACGTGACTGGCAAGACACGGTCCATTTCGAAATTACCCCGTCCCAGTATTAAAATGTGTTCTAACCCCACACTTTTGGCAGAGGTCGCGGCATCGTGGATAAAGATTTGTTGTACCCTAAATATTGTGCGGGGGTGGTCTGAAAAGTGAAACTTTGTCTGGAATCGTAATTTTGCTCAGGGGCCATTATCTCTTTTCAATTTATGCGTCAATTCATATATATTTATACTGACGATACCATGTCTTCTCCTCAAATTTGAGAGGTTACTCTAACCGTATGGGATAGGTGCGGAATTGAACGCATCATGGCCTCCGCGTTTATGTGGTGAGAAGTGTCATAATCGTCTTAAGAAGCCATTATAAAGATATTTTAATACTACATATAACGATATATAAATAAACGCCACTATTACAACACCGACCATTGTGCCTGTGCGCCGAAAGAGGCCGAAATTTTTTAGCAATTTTGAGCTAAATTACAAAACGCTCAGAGAGCAATAGGTAGAAGTTGTGATAAAAAAATGGAGATAATCAATTCAATTTTTTGCTACTCTATTGGCCTACTGCGCCCTCCCCCGCCTGAACCATCCAGACCACGGAGTACGCCTACATACATATCATTTTATGTACTTTTGTGCCATATTATTAATGCAGGTGTTTATAAAATAAAGTTATGTGTTATTTTATTAAAAACTATAAATTCGTACCTTAGACCATCAAAGCAACTGTTAATCAAACGTTTAGATAAGCTCCTCAACAAATCGCTACTTCTAAAACCATTCTAATACAAGTGTTCAAAATGTCGGCGTGCCTCAAATGTGTGCGTCGCCGGAAAAATGACGACGTAAGCGAGGATTTTTATAACTTTTCAAAAGCTATCGATTGTGAAAAACACGACGAAGACTCATCGATGATCGTTGGCAAAGGAACCAGCGAAAAGAGAGCTTTCAATGGTGAATTAATTACTCCATACGAACACGTTCAGTATCCATCGGTAGGTCCGTTCACCGGAGCCAAAGGCCAACTTCAGCTACAAAACGCATTCTCCTACGAATTTGTGGACGCAAGCCTGAGCTCAACGCCACGTTCAGGCGCTGAAAATACTACCGCACTACCAATTGTATCAAAAGTTACATGTAATAAAGTAAATTTAGAGAACGGTGGTAATTACAATAATAACAACAATAATGCCATTACTATGTGTAAAGTAAGCGCGGCAACTGCAAACAGCCCAAATGATACAAGTACCAAAATTAATTCCGCTATATATACAAATGTCGAAGGTGGTGTTATATATCGTCCACCACCACCAGCATCATGCAACGGTATTGATGCTAGTCGCAACGTATACGATGATATGATTGACGATAGTGTGAGACAATGTGAGGATTTACAAAATAGCCTCGATAAACTCATCACAGAAGTATCAACAAGATCAAATTCACAAACGCAAGAAATCAGTGGTTAAAATTAGCTTGTCGGTGATCGTAAAATGTGTTTATTAGTTGTACGTCGCAGAGAGCTGCTGTACATATTGATTGTTGTGCTGGTGAGATGGTATTTGCACTTCAGAGTACTGTGAATGTGAGCTATTGCTATGCTGTATATACAAATATAGGTCAGGACTGTTAATATACGATGTTAATTTGACCGGTGGTGGTCTCTATACTACTCATTTATTTATATCTCAACGGCAATGATCCGATTTGAATTGAACACCTCGGGCGTTGTAGGGAGGATATTTGTCGACTTCATTAATCCAACAATAGAGATCGCGCTTAATGTTTGCCATGGGATAACAAAGCAAACCTAAAAAACTGAATTTGTGGTATTCGTGTTTCTATGTACTTTTTTGGCTGCAACTGTACAGTTTGACAAACGTTCACAAGCATTAATCCTGAGTACGATTAGTTTCACAGTTGCATGCTCGAATGTTAGCTTTCGTTATGTACTTCAATTCTACAGAATACAGTTTGACCGCTGAGAAAAAGTTGGCATTGAACATGTGTAGATAGCCTTGCCCCCGCCTCACACAAATTATGGCATGCAACGTTGGCAATTAAGTTTGAATCATTCATTCGTCTGAACGGTACAGTGGGCCAAGGTTGAGACGTTAAACAGGAGCTATTTCCAGTTTTCCATGAACTCATTCCATCGATTGAAAGCATCGTCGTTCGATAAATGAATTAAATTAGTCGGAAAGTTTTTATTAACATTTGGGTTATGAAGCACTGTATATCTAACTATTTGGTTGTGGCTGACCAAGGTATCATCGAACCGCATGCTCAGAAGAAAAATGACACAAATGTAAAACCGTCTGGACAACTGATGTGATCTTTAGATGCAGGCGAGTGTCTAAATTCTCGAGCTAAATTAAATACTTTTCTGGAAACTATTAAAAAGTTAATTTTCTGTAAATTACATTTCATGAAAAGATACACTGCCAATTACAGTTACATTATATTTTTTGGCAACCGAGTATAGTCGACCTCTGGCTAACTTGTACCAAGGATCGCGAACGGATCAGTGTATAATGAATAATTTTTTAACACCTGATATTCCTTTATAGATATTTTTAGCAGCAATATTACAATAACTAGCATCAAGTGGTATTTAGTGTCACATTTTTCAGCAGGTGTTCATAATGACCACTTGGATATATAATGTATGATTAATATATTTAGTATATTTAGAGATATTTAGTATATTTATTTATGATATATAGCGTTACATATAGTGCAGCATAATGCGCTTATAGTGAAATTGCTTCAATAAAAAAACTTTAAAAACAATTGTAATTCAGAAACTTTACCCGGGACCAAGCAACATTTGACTGTAACAGCAGTTGCACTATAAGCGCATTCTCTGTGAACACACTCTAACTTATAATATGGTACATACATTGCGTATGTACTATATTAAACTAACGTAAATTAATGTACAAGTAATGTTTTTAGCACAGTTTGCCGTACATTCAGAGATTTGTAAGCACGGTTTTAACGAGTTCAAACTAGTGCGATAGAACAAGCTTGAACGAGTAAACTACATAGCCGTGAATAGAAATATTTGAATGCATGGCTTACCTATGCTACAACTTGTGATATAGTTATAGAACTGTTGTTAACAATCTATATTTATGTTACAACTAGATTTATAGGCTACATACCAGTAACAAGAACTGATTTGTCGTACCATAATTTACCAAAAAAATAAATTTTTAGCTTAAATATACACATTGGTGCTAAAAGCTAAATTTGGGTTTATGTAACGGCCAAACCTAATCTCTTCTTAACCTAACCCTGAGACATGCACTGCCTCAAAATACTATCTCATGTTACATGTTGTGCAGCAATTTTCTACATTCGGTTTCTGTATACGTTAGCTGTGTTGAATTTTGAAACATTTCGTTTATAGGCGTAAACACCGGGGATCGGGACGTGTGCCCAAAAATACGCCTGGGGAACGGACATTTAGGTTGTCTCGAAAGAAATATGGCAAGTTGGTCAATCACGTATGTATATTTGACCCCCCCTCCCAAATAAATTGAACGAAATACACCTTGGAGACGGATATGTGGTCGATCCTCAATAATCTAGCAGCTTGGCGGCTTTGTATGTATGTATATTTAAACTCATAGTACCCACCATGCATATAACCGCACACCTGGTGCAATATGTGGTATGTCCCGTCCCCCCAGATTTTTTCCGTCGTACTGAGCCCTCTCCACAGATATTTTCAGCTTTGCGGACTTGATTTTATCTCATAGTACGTTAATTTGCCTTGTATTTGTTGACTATATGTCTATTTCTACGACCGTTGAAAGCTAGTATTTGACATTGAAAGCTAATAATTGTAAAAGTATATAATCAGGTTTCAAATTAAAAATGCTAAAAAAGCTATTGTTGTTCTTTAAAAATTTATTTTGCTAAATCTGAGAAGGGTATGTATAGTTGTGTCCTCAAGATTTTAATACAAAGACTAAACAATTATTCTACTTTACAGTAATTTGATGCCAAACAATTCAATTCTAAAACTTGTTGACGGAATATTTTGTGACAATCGTTCTAATTTAATATATGTAATTTTTGATCTGTATATGTTGAGAAGTTTAAAACGTTAACGGCAAAGATTTCACGACAAAATTCACAGTGGACTGGTAAGATTTGCAGATGTTACAATATATAATGCAAAATTTATTGGCCGAAATTTATTGGACACTGCAAAATATATTCATATGGTCCAATGGCGTAGCCTACGGTAGTAAGGGACACAGCTATTTACACCCTTCTGAGATTTAGCAAAATAGATTTTGAGGAGGTGCAACCCGTGCAGCCATCCATGCTTCCCCCGCGAAGGCTGACAAAAAGGCGAAATACATGTTAAAGGCATCCATGCCTCATTCAAGTTTTGTCCCAATTAGCAAATTAAGGCCCCGCTCCATGGGAAATTTCTGGCTGTGTCCCTGATGTCTTTTAAATTACATCGCTTGGCAACTGAGCTAGTTTAATGCCACACCGGTTCGGCGGCTTGATAAAACAAATTTAGCAAAGCCTGATTATAGTGCTTACTTGCACATGGAGCCGTGCTGGATAGGAAAATAGGCACACGGATTATACTTGTTGAGCTAAATTAACCAGGAAATGAATAGCCTGCGAACATAACCCTACAATTTCGGAGTCTGGCAAGACATTATTTTATTTGTTGGCCACTAGTTTTGACAAATGAATAGCTTCTAACGGAACCTGTACGTTCTGGACAAAAGCTTTCCTTCTCGGCTTATGCCCTCAACAGGTTCATGTTGTTGCACTGCTAGGCATATGTATGCTATCATTTTGAATGCCTAATGAGCCCTGTACCTGAGCTGTCAATGATGAACATGTCACAGCATTAAGACATTATGCAGTCATATTTAATATTCTAAACCTTGTATGATAACACATTATTCCTAGTCTTATATGTTCATAATTGCATTTAGCATAATTTAGTTTCAGTATATTTATTATATTAAATTGTGTTTGATATAAAATTTTGTATCAATCTTTCCGTCTGAGGTTTTTATTGTTTTAAATAATTGGTATGTATTAGAAAACATTTGATGTAAAAGCTAACATAATAACAAAGTTAGACAACAATATATTTACAATAAACTGTTGTATACAATATATAAAAAACATATACATATATATTTTATATATACATTTATATCATAAAATGATATATACCATTTTTAAATTTGGCTATATATCGTTTAATAACTAGTCCGATACTGATATTAGGTTTCAACTGAAAATTGTTGTTTAAATAATATATTGCACTTTTTTGGAATCTGTAACCTGACCGAGCGCCTAACCTGTACCTGCGATACACTCGCCAACGTGGCCAGGATTTTTTATGTTGGAAGTATAATTACTGCCAAACTAGCCACTTTTTAGACATCACTGTTCGCACAAAAAGAATTAACTTTGATTTTACCCTAGGTAATAGCAGACATTAATAAATCCGAAAAATGTACGTTTCGCCCTACAATTTCTGAAGTAAAAAACCAACATGCTCACATACTAAGTCATGCTGTCGGCAAGGGTAGGCGTCGCCTAGGAATAATACATAGTTTCGGATAGTTACTAAACTAAATATGGTTTAAAATGTTCAAAATCCAAAAAAATATAAATTTCAATTTTTTTTATAAAATTTAAAAAATATCTTATAACTAGGGTTGACAAAATTTACATTATAAGCTCACATACTATGTTATGCCATATTCAAGGGTAGGCGTCGCCTAAAAATAATACGTAGATTCTTATAGGTACTATACCACATAAAGTAAACCATAAATTGTTCAAAATCCAAAATATAAACTTCATTTTTTAATAAAAATTAAAAAAGATCGTATAGCTAGTGCTTACAATATGTATATTATATATCTATGCAATTCTTGAAGTGCCGTTGCAACTCTAATAATTCAGCAACGGATCGGTGCATTTCGCTAATTTTTTGTTGGGTGCGTTTAAATCTGTGCGTTTTCATCTACAATGGTATGCATATATCTCAAACTGTTCGGGAGCAGAGGTCAAACAAAGCAATACTTCACGCTAATATAAGGCCATTTTTGCGATTATCGTTTGGAGATAGGTTATAAGTTAACCGATTCAGCTCAAATTTTAACAATGGATCTGGTCTTAGCTGGTTCGCCTCTGGAAGTAGCCTTGCGAAAGTAAACACTCGTATGACCAGATAGCAGGGCAAAATAAATGGTTGTGCAGCATCTATGCTAATTTAGTTAGGTCCTTTCGGCTATGACCCCAAACCCGATGTAACTTCAGGTCATGTTAAAATTAGCTGCCCATTCAAACAGCATTGGCGAGCTGAGTCGAATGATGTCAAAATTAGGCCAATTGATTCATGGATTAAGGAACTACGGTCATTTAAATGAATTCCTGGGCTTTCACCAGCCTGTGAGCCCGAGGATTCAGTTGATTTTGACACATCTTGACTCAGCTCATCGAACCGTATATAAAAATCTAAAAACATTTATGTTATAAATAAGGTTCCAATGGTGATTTTAAACCGTGTCGATGAACTGAGTCCAGCAGTACGTAAATTAACTGCGTTCCACAAAAATCAACAATTTTCGGGCTACAGGCGTATAGTCTATAAAGCACCCATTTTTTATTGCAGAATATAAAATATTAAAAAAACAACCAATTTGGATCATATTGATCACTGTGCGTACCATGCCTAATCATTACGTTATATACGCTATGCAGGATGACATCATTGATTTCATCAATGTTACACATCAGTTTCGTTGCGGTTAGCATGAAAGTATCGAGGTAATTATACCAAGTCAAATTCGATTAATTAATGCTACCAACCCAACGGTCTCAGCGCAGTGTCCAGCTTTGAACGTAACCGTGTCACAAATTGAACATCTGTGCACCAAAGGCCTAAAGTTTTCACGCTTTAGTCTCAACTATAGAAAATTTCCGCACACAGAAAACATGATGGAAGAAACAACCCCTACTGGATACTTCTTTGAATGCAATATATTTCTAGCATATAAATATAGGAAGCCTTCGTGTAACACATAGCAATATTTGTTGCCGCTGACAATAAAAAACAAAGAATTGAAAAAAAAACACTAGCCTGAATATGTTCAGGGTTTGTCAAATTACAAACCCTGAAAGAATCACTTATTGCAATTTAAACGCTTGAGCGTTTAAGCAAGGTAGCAGCAGTAATAGCGACGTGTAGACAAATTCAGTCCACAACTAATACCTGGATACAGTTATGACAGCCGAAACAATTCCAAGTCATCAATATATCGCGTCAGACATATGTTATTGCTGATTTCGTGGTATCTTGAAATGCCGTTTCAAGGGGAACGAATATACGTATTTGTTTAAGAAAACCAAGATTAATGTGGACTGTTAAGCCGTTAAAACACGAAAACTACAAATTAAAATAGAACATTATTTGAAACAGTTGCAAAATACAAACTTGTTATACAACAGCGAAGCCAGAGGTGCCAAGGAGGCCATGCCACCAATACAATAATTTGCTCAGTTCGTCGATTGATTGCGCATTGTGTACAGTGCCGTTGGTAGTACCCGCCTGCTCCCAACCGAGGTGTGTCCACCTACTCTTCTGGATGTAATAATCACCAACAATTCCAGCTGGCTTACGTTTTCTGATGTTTCAGCTCATTTGAAAAGGACCACGTCATTCTGTAGTTCAAAACAACTACTATTTAATGGCAACAACTCAGCTTCTACACCGAAGTGACTGAATTCTGAGCTCCATTTCGAGTCCGCTAGCACAAATCTCATTTAATTCTATGACTTGGTTAAGTATTTCTATATGACTGGGACAAAGCAGTAGACAAACTCGATGAGTAATTTTCTTGGAGTAGCTTTATTATAAGGGAACTAACTCTTCCGTTCACAAAAAATCATGGTAATTTAGGCAAAAGAACATAGGCGTTGTCGAAGGCGTGTTGGCTATGGGTAGTAGATAGTTGGGTGGGGGTCCTCAAAAGAAGAAAAGGAATGTTTTCAAAATTTTCATAAATTTTTGTTGATTTGCGCCAAATTTTGTCGAAGTTTCACATTTTTAGTTAATTTGCTCAAATTTTTCCGCGTGGTTTGGGCGCACGAGAATTGAGAAAGGGGTATTGAGCGTTCAAAGGGAGAGGGAGGGTAAATATGGCTTGATGGGTATACGGCGCCTGGTGGGAGCGGGGATGCCAGGCCATACCACTTATGGATACCTGTGCTGCAGATTATACTAAAAGATTTAGATTTTGAAAAATGGCCCGCTACCCCCTGTTATTTGCATTTCGGGAATTTAGATGCATGGAGCACAAGCTTTAGCACGCCAAAAAATATGAAATACTTACCGTCCATAACGAGACTTCTTTTCGACAACATATTTTTCAATCGGTACGCCTCCATCGTCTGCCGGCGGCTTCCAAGTGAGTTCCACAAAATCTTTATCCCAGTCCGTTACTTCAGGCTTATCTGGCTTGCTTGGTTTTTCTAAAAATATTTTAAGACTTGCAGCTAACAACTCTTGTTTTATCAAAAAATTTTTTATAAAACAGAATTGACTTGATCGCCTTGTTTACCAAGCATGCGAATCTTCGAAAAAGAGCCAACTGTTGCATAATTTTCACTTGAGTCCCAAGAATTCGAACGTTTATCCCCATGACGACCACCCAGCTAATTTTACGCCAGTTTTAAGTTAAAGACATATTCCTTTAATCTAGTGAATGGGTTTATTTTCTTGTTATATATAGTGATGGCCTTGATTCAAAGATAATCAAACTGCCTTCTACGGCTGCAACAATTCATTGACACAGAAACTTATTTACATCAAAACTATAAAAACATTACTACAACGCATGCCGGAATTCAGTTTGAGACTGCAGAAAATGCCTTGCCTAATTAGCTCAGAAGCAAGAGCAACGGCGAATAAAGCGTGAGGCCATGCGATTAACTACCACTTCACGAGTCATTTTCTAATATCGTGAACGATCATGTCAGTTACAGAATTATAAAAAGTTACCGAATGGATTCTTTGCTAACACTGCATTATCGTTTTCCAATGGATCTGAATCTCCTTCGGCATTACACGCTTTGATTCTGAACTTGTAATGTTTGCCTTTCGTCAGATTTTCAACCTTGCATCTAAAACAGACATACTATTTGTAGAATATCAACAACAGAAAGTACACCAATTTTGTTTCAAAATTCTTTCCATATACTGTATTAGCATCCTTCAACAATTTTAATACATGAATGAAGCATGAGATAGTGTCGAAATTAATATTACCAACATGAATAGATAAAGAACATCAATGTGTTTACGTCCATCGCAAGCACCAGTCCGATATAAGCATCGCTTATACTTGGGAAGAAACATTTGCGTTCATTTGAGGCGCTGGCTCGGTAGTGGCATCATTTACTGCCAGACGATGTAGTATTTGCCCGACTATGTTCCTTCGGAAAACCACAATATTTTTCTTGTTCTAGCGATACTACCGTAGTACCAGGTATTTAGAAGCTGGTTAAGGCAGACCGGCTTCGAATTGAAGTCTAAAATGCCTCGCCTGGAAAATTGGTGCCTATGTTCGGCGTTACCGCAATATGTGACCGCTATCTGAAATACGTTACGCTAAAATATGCTATGTTAATGCTTGATGACGTTTAAATCAACGTTTTCTTTGCAGAAACGCCTTAGGTGGCACATTCTTGAAATCTTTAAAATTATAAAACAACTATATAGCAACTAAGAAACTATAGTTTTAGACATTAGCGTAATTTAAATAATAAAATATGTCTTCATGACCTTATCATAAAATGTATATATATTCACGTATAAAATATATCATTCGTTTCATCTTTTGAATGCACTAACATTGAAACAAAGCTAGCCCACCCACAAGTATTTCAATGAGCAATACCCGGAGATTTAGTATTTCCAACAACCTCCAAAAGAGAGTACCCACGGCCGCTTTAATCAAGCTTTTGGGAATTACGCTGACTCATCTCCGAAATATAAAATATGACTCCAAACTAATGCATCGATAACACGAGCATAATCTTACTTTGTGTCATGCGTACGACCAGCAGGACTCCACACACCAGTAGCTGTATCTAATTTTTCGATTGTGTAGTGTTCAATTGGAACACCGCCGTCGTCTAACGGAGGTTTCCATTCGAGTGTCATGTTGTCCTCAAAAACATCGCTCACTTCCAACGGGCCTTCTGGAGGTGCAGGTTTGCCTGAAGAATTAAGAATGTTGTTCAATTATATCAGACATAATACTCAAAACCATTATTCCGTGAATTTTATATTTTAGAAATATTCCACAGTATCAGTTACTTTGATACTCTGATACTTTACTCAATACTTTGAGTTCTAGCAAATTGAATTTGTGCTACAATATGAATGAAAACAACAACTTTTGAAATTTGGCAAACTCATGCTTGCAGTGCCAATTGTCTTCATAATGTTGACAAGTTTCACTGTAGAATCAAATATAAGTCAAACCAAGGGCGTAAGAAAGAGCCAATCGTACGGCTTAATTATACAAGGCATAAATTTTAGCTTACACAACTAAATAACTCGTAAGTGGGGATGTTCTTCGTTCATACCATTAAGCTGCTCAGTTTATCATTAGTTAAAACACAATCAATGAAAACGACAAAGAGTTGCAAGAATCAGAATCATGATTGAGAGAATATAAAATACCAGTGATTAGGGCAAAATACTAAAATGGAAATATTCTTACTTAGTACTATCAGATCAAGGACCTGCTTATCAACGCCAGAGTCATTTTTAGCTGTGATTTCGTATTTGCCGGTATGTTTTCTTTCGACGTTTGCGAAGTCAATATGACTCAAGTACGGCACATTGTTTATCTGAAACAAAAATAAAAATCAGAAATTTTGCTAGCAAATTGCAGATTATAAAATCCAAATGCATCTTGCAGACGGAAATTAGGTATTAAACTAGTAAGTCGCAACCGAGGGCGAAACGGAGCGAGTGTGGTATTACCAGGCGGTAATTTTCTGAAATCACCGTGTAACAACCTTTTTGTTTGATGTATATACACTACGCTAAACGTCTGTTACCCTGAAACGCTAAAGCCTTGTCGGCCCTAAACCCATCGAAAACTACTGCAAACGCACGAAATATTCGTGCTAGTCTATAGATAACCGAAGTATAGTAGTCAACATCGAACTATATATAGACCATTCTTGGTGCCCTGTATACAATATGCAAACAAACTACTGAAGACAGACTATATCCTGACGGTCGGTTTCATTTACCCAAAACCATTTGACAACTTCAGAAAAATATTAAATATTCGTGCTGAACTCTAGATAAACAAACCGTGGTTTGCAGCGTACCACAAAACATACATGCACCTTTTTTGATTCCCTTCAAGCAATATATAACCAAACAAATGAAAGCTCCCATTTTGAAAATAGTGTTGATCGATCATAAAACCCTTTGAACCCCATGAAAAGGTATATATACTATAGGTAAGTTGGACTATAAATAGCAAAACCATAGTTTTCAGCGTGCTAGACATAATAGACGCTCATTGTAAGGTGTAAACGCGCAACATGCCGAAATTTGAGAAACCGCTGTTTCAGGCCCGTAGCGGCCCAGGGAGTGGTCTCATAAAAGTCATAGTCAATAAAGTTGTAGATCCGAATGAGGTAATTCTATTTGTAGTCTTATTTTTCGACGCGAAGCCTGTCTCACGAGATATGGGCTGCGAAAGACTGTCATCCGAAAGACCAATCTTACAAAGAACCCTTAAGAACATGTTTTTTGTCATTTTAACCCCGAACATGGGGTCAGAGCTGTTCGCGTTCAACCATAGGGCACATCCTCATCATTTTTGACATCGAATAAAAAATTATCGAAATACATCGAGAATTGAATCCATCCACCTAAGATGAATTATGTATGACAGAAATAAACATAAAAACAGATTAAATTTTCACGATCGTTCTCCCTAGCGCCTTCAGCGAAAACTTCGCTCGCTTAGCTAGCTCCGTTTTAGTAAGTGATGACACGTAGATTATTCACTGAAAACTAACTCTTTTCCACATAACATTCACAAATGTGAGAAGGCGAATAGTTAGCTAGTATTTTTCGCATATCTTAAGCGGCCGACTTATTATACAAGCAGTTTGAGCTAACGGCAGCTAAAACTTGCACCAGATAATCTCATATCCACTCGTTATTGAACATTGTCGGATTTGTATAAAATAATTAATTGTAGCGATTTCAGGCATACTTTGAAACGAACATTTGGACGTGGCAAAGCAAACAAGTTCTACTGCGATCTGGTTTATTTCTCAAATAAAAAGATCCAAAAACGTAGCCATTTGCTTTAAGACGTTCTACAGCACAGGATTGAGACGGCAGCTAACTGAATTATGTAGTATTACCGTAAAATAATTCCTGACTTCCACTATTAACCTTATACCGTATCGTCAAACACAGTCGAGGTGTAGTGCTTAAACGTATATGTTGATTACTTGTCACCACAGACGTCGCAAGTATGTATTATTTATTATAATAAGTGTGCAAGAGTGTAATAGAGTGAATTCTAGCCCGTTACAAAAACGTGCTTACAACACAAACGTACACGATTTTTTATTAAGTAGATAGCAACTCTAAGAGGCTACTGCATTCGTACCAGCCATACGGTACCATATGGCCTGTTTTGATAGTCGGGACAGACTACATAAAACATATGTATTTATTAGTTTTAAAATACCGTAATGTCCAGAAAAAATGATTGTAATAAAATTAAAAACGTGTTGGAAGAATGCTAAATATATCAATAGAACGAAACAACATTTTTAATTTTTGTGCTTGGCGACCGTGCTTGCCGTGTTAAGCCAACCTAGTAATGTACAGCGTGCTAATCTGTGTATAAATACTACACTTAACTGAACCATTTAACGCATGTAGTTGTTCCACAACAACCAATTAAACCGTTGTACTAACTAAATTCGCCCTGTACTGCACGACTGACGCGTGTTGTTGCTCGCTTTGCGATGAGCCTTAAGAATCCGAGCTCCCAAATAGCTCAATGACTACAGAATGTGCCTTTCAGTTGAGCGTTCCGGGATTGATGCTTCGCGGCGATCAAAAATTCTTTATCGTAACTCGCAATGTAAATAAATTTAGTACGTAAACGGTTAGTCAACATTTGATAAACCACATGTTTGAGACATTTTTTTAAATTACTCTCAGAACTACGATCGATTTACAGTTTGATTTCGCCATAATACAGTCTAGGTAGCAGAAATATTGTTTAATTTTAGTAGATGTGATTTTGCTTTTCGAATCATAAATGATAACGCAGTGCTGGCCGTGCTAGAAACCCTACAAAAGCTCAACTTATATACCACGATATCACAATGAATACACCTAAATTTCGTGATTGCCGTGGTCTACAGTGTTTTGCTACAAGCAATAATGTGTAATATTGATTTGTTGGTATTATGTTGACGAGTGTGGCCCCTCGTACAATATTGTTGAGCGATGTTCAGCTATTAGCTAATCATTTGGTAAAGTTACGAAATGGAAGATGTCACGAACGAATGGTCGCGATTGGCCAAGCTCCGCTTTAGAGACCGAGTAAAATGGCTAAATCGAAACTTGGTTTACACAGCGATGCACTAAGCGGCACAAAGCATAAAGCTACTCAATTCTAACAAGTGTAAAAAATAAGAATTATCTTTTGACTTGAACTGATCGCGTTGGGTGCATGCAACAATATGCGGGAAGATGCACCAATATGTGGGTCGATGCACCAATATGTGGGTCTGTGTGGGTCCATGCACCAATACGAACCAAAATGTTGTAATGCAAGCAATAATCGAGTCATCTACGCTGGATAATCGGACTATATTGCCTGGAAGTTTGTACATTTATTTTAAGTACAGTTATCGTAACACGCAAACGCGATAACAGTTGAAGGCGATTACAAATAAATGTAAAACAAATTAATTAGCTGTGTGTTTTCTTTTCGAAAATTGCTTCATTTGTTTACGAATTTAAAGGATATAATAAAACTACGGTTACAAGCATACATTGCTTCAAACTAACCATTGAGTTTTAGCGAACTGCTTTAAGATTACGTTAAGTGCTTTAAAAAGCGGCTATGATGTAAACATGTGATGTTTTTCTTTCAGATTTAATGCATCATTTACGATAAGATACGTGCGCCAAGGCTAAATTATGTTACGCGTCCAACTCAACTAGTTCGGGTGAACTATAGCTTAGCTGGACTACTATGGTACATTTTTATAGCTTAGCTAGTCTTAATGTAACAAACAGAGAGCTTAGCTACGCTCTGCGTGACAAACGGAGCGTCCGGCTGAACTGTCAATTGAGAAATTTTATATAGCATTGTGATTAGTGTAATAGCATTTTATTCTATACTATTTTCACATTAATGCTAAGTTATATATTTGTTTTAATATATGCAATTAGCGTTTTAAGCTGTATTCCACTTTTGAGTCTTTAGATACGTATAATAAAACGTTATGATCACGGACTAAATAGTCACTAGCTTAAGTTATAGGGCTCAGCTGAACGCCTCGTTACAAAAGCACAGTCCGGCTCGACATTCGATGACAAACAAATAGCCTAGCTAGGCTGTTCAAAATTTTAATAGGCGAGCTCGAATGTGTGCCTGACATAGTAGCTTGCCATTTGAACGCGTGACATAATTAGGACCATGTGGACGCATCTTATTGTAAATGATGCATAAATTGGAAAAAATTTTACCGTATATACTCCAAACAAAGTTTTGTATTTTGCATTGGCATATAACATAATCGCATAAACAACCAAAAAATACAGCCTAAATAGCAAAAGTACCTTCACATGTTTGTCAGGAACTAACGGCGCATCTTTAACGCGCCAGGTAACTTCTGGTGGAGGTTCACCAGTTATTCTGATCTTAAATTTTTGGCTCTGTCCAACGCGTAATGTTGTCTTTGGTATATCGTCTTCATTAATTCGCGGCGCAACTAAAATTCACAAGAAGGGTTTTGTTAAAACAAATTTGCCAGCCTGATAGATACATGTGGGTCGCAATGGTTCATACTGCTTTCTTCCGACGAAAATCGTCAGACATCCAAAGGATAAAAGTGGGCAAATTTATATATACCTGTAACAATGTCACGATTAGTGGTCATCTAGGACTGTTGACGATGAAATTTTTGCCGCCAGTAGCGTATATATAATGTATATTGGACAATCAATGCCGTGGCTACCAAACCATATTTATTCATGTAAGAAACTTATTTCAGAAGCACAATATATGCTCCAACTACTAACAATTCATGTTGTTTAGACAAATCCTGAATATGGTTTTTCGGTTCGTCAACAATGGTAAGAATACCGAAACTCAGGTTTCATAAATATCTAAAAACGCATTAGTACATCTAGTGTTGATGAATTAATTATATGTCAGGATACGCAGGTACCTACGAAATTCTTAAACATCCAATTTACAGCCATAGGGCATGTGCAATCACGTAGACATAAAAACCACCAAAGTGCGGTTTAGAGATCAAAATTTGAGATTTTGAAATTTGTCATTACCAAGATCGTGTTTTAGGATTATTGAAATTTGAAGCTTAATAGCTGAATATATAACATTTATAGTTTTTTTGGGAATAACAACTCTAATCTTGGATAGCATAGAATTGCTTGTATGCAAATAGTGTTTACCACGGAACTGTGTTTCAATTATTATATCAAACGAGAAGAGGTAGCCTTAAAACATTTACTATATATATAAACTTATAAACTTTATATATAAAACTTTATATATATATATAAACTATATAATATAACTTTATATATATATAATTTTATATATATAAACTATATAAAACGTTCCATTACGCTTTAGTAAAGCTAAATGTTGGTGGAAGGGTGTATAATTTGAATGAAAAATATATTATACTAGACGACCGATATTTGTTTATCCTAATATGCCATATTGGTTGGACTTGAAATGAGAATTTTAATGTAAAAAGTCACATAGTTGACCTGTTTGTACATTCGCTAAGCGGGTCTGAGACGATTCCTGTCAGAGATTTTTTCAAACAAGAACTTCAATGATTGAATTCGTTAAATGCAGTTTTGCGGCAGTATTTTAATTATATTTCGATAATTATACTGTAATACAAAATATCGTAAAAACTTACACTAAAATCACAGCCAAAAACTGATAAAAAATGTAAAATGACTGCGATAAAACGTGTTCCACACTGCAGTCCAACTCGCAATGAGAAGTGTTACTAGAAGTTCAATTCGCTAGCTTTTTAGCTTTTCATCGATATCATATTTTAGGAACAAAGTTATACTGCATGAATTATAAAAGGCCGCTCTTATCCTACTAAGCACAAAATCTGTGGTACCAAATCAAATACCTCTGTCGTAAAATTCTTTATTTATCCTCATCCCCGATTTTATCATTTACCTTACCATCTATTATAAACCAACAGTTCATAACGCTGTCACACTGTGGCTATAATTGATTACATTATAAATTCGACAACAAGATACAAGTGGTTAAATGTAAGCGGCGTGCCGTAAAACGTTTTAGATTTGTTCGGGAATTTAAACCCATAATTAAATGTTATCATCGTAATTTGTACAAAAAAAGCAAAATTGTTATGTTCACCCATGCAAACTTAGCATAACAATATTGATTCCGGTATTATAACATGACATGTGCTGCAACATATTGGCTGATCCAAATGATCGTTACATGAATTCGTGATTCTTAAACAGATGGTTGTATTAAACGCGCTGTCAATTGACATCTGCAGGCAACTGCACTGTATACACCAGTTTGAAGACTAAACATGTTTAACCACACTATTTCCTTGCGAGAAAGCACCATTTATTCTTCGATACTTTATAGTCAATGTATCTTTTAAGGGCGATGTTATATGTATGCTGTGCCGTTATACTAAGCTTAAGCCAAAGCCTTAGCCTATTTTAAAGTTCTTATACGAACCTTACAATACCAGGTCTAATTCTAAATCGAGAGATACCGCCTGCCAAATCCCCACACTGTGATGTTCTATTTTCTAAACGTATAAGCCAATGATGTGGACAGGCCTTCCATCTGCGCGATTAGCGGTGTCAAAACAATTTACGCGCGTCTATCGTTGGACAAAGCTTCTAATTGTATATACTTGATAAATAGAAAGTTATTGCCGTGTACAAAATAAATAATGACGCAAAATGTATGGCGACATTACACCAATCTAATTGTTTCTTATTCACAGTTCGGTGGATAACCAAGACTAACATCAATGACACACTAACTAATACTCATAGAAATTTGAAAACTACAGTTGAGTACTGCTTTACGGAATATTGGATTCAAAATATTAGCTTCAGAATTAGTGATAACAGAACCAGAAAGCTTTGAACCATCTCCAGAACCGACTCTCATAAAAGCCAAAATAGGAATCTAGTATTTTAACTGCGTCACTGCATCAATTCAGGAGCTATATAGTGACGTTGTATAGCGCAATCAAGACTGATAACAATATCGTTGAGTAATATATTTTCAGAAATTTGACAACGGACAATTAAACCATACTTACGGAATCTCGGCTTAGTGATAACGGGGTCTGACGGCTCCGAGGCTTCTCCTGGGCCGCCTTTGTTCACAGCCAAAATACGAAACTGGTATTCTTCTCCAGGCTCAACATCTCGTACTGTTGCTTTACAATCTTTGGTCTCACCGGCGCGGTGCCATTTACCGTCTTTTTGTTTCATTTCGATCACGTATCTGAAATGCTAGTTTTTATTTAATTAACTTATTTAAGTATAAGAGACGAATGCGTACGCGCTGAACTGCCATTTTGTGTAAAAAAACTTAAAAAAATGCCACATAATTCTGAGATGCTTCCGCCATAGATGGAGCCCGAGCTAATATGTGGGTTATTCCACATATTTATAGAACTGTTATAGAACGATTTCTTGAATAGAAAAATTCAAGATTTACACAATCCTCGAATTGGTCATAAGAGTTCTGTTTATTTATTTGTTAATTTTCTATGTTCAAAAGTCGAAAACAATAAAAAACATAATTAGTGTTGCATTTGTTCTTCGTAATCGAGTGCCTAGCATAGTTTCATTGCTGCTAACGTAATGCCGAAAAAAATTACCATGAATCCGTCTGTTAGCAAGACGTCAACGTAATCTTGGCCACAACAAAAATACATATACATAAAAGTGTTTATATACATATATATATACATCATTTGAGTAGTTATTTCCTGATAAAATAACAAAGTTTCAAAAGTGCATCATTGATTACAAGTACCTATAATCATTCTTTAAAGTTTAGATTCTGCTTCAATGGCGGACGCACTAGATGTTCCAGATATGAAGGCCAAATTTAGATAACATTCTTTTTGTGTCTTGCAATAGAAATACAGCAAGTGCACAATTACATTTAATCAAAAAATCGGTAGGCCTAAGATTTAATTAAAACCAACAAACAAATATTTCGAATAGCGCGTTTTAACAATGGTAAAACTTTTATATCCGCAACGGTGCCAATTTGACAACTGCGTGTAATGCCACACGTTGTGTTATAACAGGGCTTCCTGTAAACGGCGTAACTGAACGTGCGTTGTTATTCGCAAGCTCTGCAAAATACCTTAAATAATATACTAACAGATTCAAGATAGTTCAGTGGTCTGCGCACACCGCTTGCATTTTCGATTCGCACAACGCCCGGTTTCGATTCGAGGGACCGGCTTCAATTTACCAAACGTTGCCTGATACACAAACTTATTGGTGCGTTAAAGATTTAAAATACGACCATAACATAGCAAAACCCATGAACTGTAACCAGTTAATGTATTCTTACTTTTCAATCGGAGCTCCGCCATCATTTTCAGGTGGCGTCCATGAAAGATCAACATGATCTTTGTCCCAATCTTCCAGTTTTGGTTTCGACGGGGCACCCGGTGGATCTAAAAATATCCGTATTCATATGTTACATTATCGAACACGTTATATCTGCAGATCTAGAAATATCTGACTGCACAGATCAGATTACTAAAAGTTTTGACTACGATAGTTCTAAGTGCGTTTCAATTATTTGGTTGTGCAATCGACAAACTTTCCGTATTATATTATTAGAATTTAGAGCACTACAACACACTATAAGCTATAATTGTTTTATTACCAAAAGGATTTTTCGCGATCGTAGCTTGGTCGGTTGTAAGCGGCTCCGATTCACCTTCTTTGTTAACAGCCTTCACGCGGAATTGATACGGATGACCGGCTTGTAAATTAGGTACCTTGAATTTTGTGCCTTGCGTTTTAGCAACCGGAACCCCTAGAAAAATATTAATTTTATTATATATATATCACAAACACAATATATTATTACCTGTTATGAGAAGCTTAACAATCGGTTATTCATGACGAATATTTTTGAGCATTTGTCATGTCAATATATTCTCGCAAAAGCTACTCTTAAAATTTTGTTGAAACTGAAATGCGGTTATTTTGTCGCGTTGATTTTTCGTTTTTACTGAGCTATATAACAGATATACTGCGGTACTGCACATGTGCAGTGTTGGGCATCACAAGATCCTCTGTTGTTTATGTATTGCTCGGTATTGTAGTAAGTTTATAAAGCAGAGTGTGAAGGCATGAGAAATAACATTACGACATTCAATTCTCAAGAATTCTCAAGAGGTATTTTATTAATAATCAAATAAACGAGAACAATAAACTTATTCGACATTTTTTGCTTCCAGAGCTGCGGGAGGGAACCTTTACATTTATAAAGTATGAATCACTAAATAGGTTTACAAGCACTGTAGGAAATAGAAGACATTGTATCCTTTGAGAAATCAATGAAATTAATATTTAAAAACCGAAAAGTAATATAATTTCACCAAAAATAAATTTTATGTCTACTGATACTGATGTCATCTCTGAAATCGAGTCTTCCACAATTATAGGCTCATCATACATCCATATTTAGCACTAACTGAACGAAGTACACGGCAC